>JAZEWT010000008.1:19424477-19435914 GCA_036362905.1 Mordacia mordax | reverse complement strand
ATTCAAGTTGATGTCAAATTGAAGCCTGTGCCCCTGGTAGGCACAGTGGCACCATGAGTATTGCTGCCACCTCACAGCAAAAAGGTTCCGGGTTCCATTCCTGGCTCGGGCGCTTTTTTTGTGCGGAGTTTGTTCTTGCAGTGTCCTCGTAGGTTTTCGACGGGTACTCGTGTTTTCCTCCCACAGTCCAAAGACATGCTGCCTAGATTACTTGTTCTGATTATATGGCCCCCAGTGCCCTCAAAAGTTGTAACTTACTGACCCCTGCCTGCTGGACAACCCTGAGAAAGAGCTACATAGTGCAGCGGTGCCTTCTAGCCTAAATAGAAACTGACTAGCAAACACGTACACGTGTGATGCAAAGCTGTACGTTCTGTCTGTGCCGCATTCCCCAATAAACCCCTGCACCCCTGCGTGTTGGTTTTGGTGCCGCAGGTGTTAACCCCACAGAGGCTGGAGCTTCTAAAAGCTAAGATACAGCAGGAGCTGGAGGCGCCCATGAGAAAGATTCTGCAGAAGCATGAGCAGGTAATGTGCTGTTGTTAAGGGACCAGGTGGTGATGAGAGCTACGTTCTTTGATTTTGTCAAATGCCAAGCACAGGGTCAGTAGCCGGCAGTGCCAGATGCCCTTTGTTAGAAGGTCAACTTCTTAGAAGTCACTTTTATTTCTATTTACAGTTATAAGGCAGGTGTTATCATTAATAAACATGACTACATTGCACAGAGCTGCCCTTCTTGTCACTCAGGATATCGGTCATTCTCCATTGCACAATTAAGCTGTTTCCGCTCTTGTAACGTTTTATTGGCGTTAGTCTTCTGTTGTAATATTATTCGGTTACAGTCGCTTTGTAAATCAATTGCTGGATGACAACCTCTCGACCGTGGGTCACCTGTGGGGCTTTTTAGACCATACTTGACCACACTGCTCAGTGCGGGTTGATTAAGAAGGGACTTAGTGCCAATTAAAATGTCACCTGCAGCTCATGTTTATCATAGGTAACAGATATGGATCACAGAATTCAGTGCAGTGTGCTTACCACTGTGCCACCGTGCCATCTTTTTGATGCCATTTGTTGCCAGTTTAAATATTTGACACTGGTTGGCCAGTTGCCCCCAGTGGTGGGGTATTGGATCAGACAGTTATGGCCAGATGCCATTATTTACACAAAACTCCTTTATTTGGAGGCTTTTCAGTTGGAGTTTATTTGTCTGAAACCTCCTGCAAGACGTTCATCAAGGGGGATACCCTGGCTGCAGTGCCAGACTCTAAGCAACATAGCGCTTGGGTTCATTGGAACCCACAATGCCGTCCACTTCTATCAAATTACCATTAATGTGACCACGCAGCAACTCCCCGGGTGTTCCGCACGTGCCGCGTTTGTGTGACACGCGTGCAGGAGGCCGACCACCACCGCGCCGAGTACAACAAGGTGCGCTACGAGCAGACGCTGCGCAGTACGGAGTTTGCTCACCAGCAGGCGGCGCACGCCCGCTTGCTCGAGGAAGAGCAGCTCAAGCACCGAGCTCAGGTTTCACCAAGGCCACAGACTGCACAACGAAATACCAACCGTTTTACGGGGTCGTTAGAACAGGACGCTCGAGTTTGCATTGCCTGTATTGAAATATTTCACTTACAGCACTGGTTCTGATGTCACGATATCACTGCAACATGGGAGATTTTTTTCAAGTGAAATCATATTCAATGTGTGATCTCAGTGCATCAGATACCAGTTGCAGACATCTACTGAAAGTTTCCATAACTGCCGCTAGTGTTTATTCAGCCACGCTATTCACAGCAGCTGTGGTTTCAACCTTTAGCTGTTCACCCGTACACGGGTTACTCCTGTACACACCAGTAATAAACCGCGAAGTTGTACATGCTCTCCGACACCAAATTAATTACTCTAAGTGAAATAACAAAAAAAACATGGGCAATTCACACTCGTATTTTTCTTTGATGACTGAACTGCCATAATTATTACTAACTTTGTAACTACCACGACTTACATAGCTACTACGAACAACATTATTGCCGCTAAGTACTACATAGCTACTACTGACTGCATTATCAGCTACATACTATCTATATAATCATTACCACAATACATAACGATCACCTTCGACTACACAACTACTACCAAATGATATTGTAAATCATAGAACCAAAACATGATTATGACGATCTATACATTAGAGCTGTGCCAATCTATAATCTGGTGCCCATCTATAATGACTACTGTTTAATGATAGGACGTCGCCGTATGGCAGGGTTGTTGAGGATATCGATTAGTGTGAACGTACAAATCCGTAATTATTTATTCTGCTTGTGGCATTTTTGGGAATGGTTCGAGAGTACCCCAGACCCCATAAAAACGAGGGCTCTACAATGGGCTTGTTTTTAGTCAGTAATTAGTATGGTGGCCTTATGTGGAAGTCTAGTCTGGGCCTCTAGAAAGCTATGGGCCACTGTGATAATGGTTATTTGTCGATACAGACAGGTCACTTGCAAATGAGACTGTATGGCGATCTCTTGAGTTCTCACATCATCAAATAACAAAACTTGAAACTTGATGATAATGGTGGGTAGACTGGATCACGGTGCTGGTTTAGAAAAACCTTACCCCCTTAGTTTGATAGTAAAACACGACGGTGACCACGGCACCCATCCTGAACACAAATCATTATCTCTTTCTATTATGCACTTTCGTCGTGTGATATGTGTGTTTGTGGGGGTTTGTTATCAGGGGGAGTTATGGCTGGGCTACAAATCTAGTGCCCCGAGTTCGATTTCTGCTCATGGCCAACACTAGTGGCAGTTTTCTTGAACCAGTCCTGGGCCTCTCCGAGGTAAACATAAATTTAAATATGTATCTGGTGTAATGCGTAATCATTGCTACGAGGGAAATAAAAGTGTCCGAGTATGGTGCTGCAACCCACACACTAATGTTGCTGTGCCAGCTTTTATAGTTGCTCTTTGACAGCACTTATAAGTCCGTTAAAGCTATACGGGGTATCTTTGGTGGGGGGGGGGGTGCCTGCAGCTGTCGGCGCTGGAGAATGAAAACGAGGCTCTGAAGGCGCGTCTGTTGGACGGCGAGGCGGCAGCCGAGGGCCATCGCGTCGAGGGACTCCTGCTCGAGCAGGCCCAGCTGGTGCAGCGCGTGCACGGCCTGCAGGCCGAGCTGGAAGAGCTGCAGGCGCGGCGCCAGGACTGGGGCCAGCAAGCCGACAACGTGCAGCGCTTGCAGCTGAAGCAGATCACGGAGGCGCACGCCAACGTGCGGACGCTCGAGGTGACGTCTTCACGCCGAGCTTCCCCATGTGCCGTGACGCGTCGAGCGCGATGGAAGGCGATTCAAAACGGCCGGACACACCAAGCGTATTTCGCTGTCTTTAAATGTTCACAGAATGACGAATGTTATTCATAAAGCTGGTTTTTGTTTTACTTTACACTGACTTAAAAGCATTTAAATCCCACTTGTGTCCCTAAATTTGTTTTACAAAAACGGCGACTTGTACATCATTTTGTTTTGGTCAAACGTCTCAAGCAGAAGCCTTGTGAAGGAAATCTTGGCCTTAAGTTAAGGAATCCCACGGAAAATAAAAGACGTAACGTGAATGTTTTTTGCAATATTATCTTGTGCTGTAATACAAATGTCACGTTCATGCTTGACCCCATCACTCTCTGTCTGCTCTGTGTGTCTTGGATCAGGCTGAGGTGGAGTCGCTCAAGCAGCAAGTGGAGCGGCTGGAGAAGGAGCTGAAATTCTCTCAGGAGGAGCACCGCCATCTGTTGAGGAAGCTCGGCGACGCCAAGCAGGAGGCCTACTCCCTGAGCAGCAAGGTACCCCAGACCTTCCGCAAAGCACCGACGCGATTACTGCATGGTCGAGAGTCTTGGCAATGAATCGTTAATTGTTATCGATCGATTAATTGCATATTCATTCACACAAAAGTGCAGTTCACAGTGTATCACCACACTTCTACACAAAAATAAAATCCCTGGTAAAATTTCAAATAGATTACAATATTTTTTTGGCTTGCGCGGGTTGTGCGACTGTCACTTTTTATACAGTTTCATTCTCTCGCAGCGTAACTGTACCACGGGAACTCAGTTGATGTGTTAGGGGCACACATTGTCCATACTTAATGCTCGCACAACTGTTGAGCGTGTGTGTGCTGGAGCGTACGATGCCGTAGTAATCGGCTGAATCAACACATCGGACCGATTCGTGAGCGCCGTTGCTCGTTTTCGTGAGTGCAGTTGGACGAGATGAAGCACTTGCACAAGTTGGAGGTCACGAAGCTATGCATGGAGGCCGGGAAGGTGCGCACTGAACTGGAGCGGGAACGCGACGGCGCCCGGGGGCAACTGAACCGTATGTGCTTCACCAACATGTTGCGTGCGACACCACGCTCCTGCCGATGTCTCCCTCCTTCCACCGACGAGTTCCTCCGCGTTCCGCGTAATGCATCGCGACCGCTGCGCGACGTCTCCCGCCTCCTTGCTGACAAGTCTCCGCCACGCTCTGTGCGATGCATCGCGACAATCTATCCCTCTCCCTACCGACAAGTTTCCTCCGCAATCGGCGCAATGCATCGCGACCGCTGCGCAACGTCTCCCGCCTCCTTGCTGACAAGTCTCCGCCACGCTCTGTGCGATTCATCGCGACAATCTATCCCTCTCCCTACCGACGAGTCTCCTCCGCGATCGGCGCAATGCATCGCGACCGCTGCGCGACGTCTCCCGCCTCCTTGCTGACAAGTCTCCTCCACGCTCTGTGCGATGCATCGCGACAGTCTATCCCTCTCTCTACCGACAAGTCTCCTCCGCGATCGGCGCAATGCATCGCGACCGCTGCGCGATGTCACTGCGTTGCCCTCGTGTGTGTTGTAGGGGAGCGTAGTTTATCAGCTTGTACCATTGCTGCTATTGCTGCGGGGTATATTATATGTTGACGTGTGTACGTGACGTGAGTGTGTACGTTACGTGAGTGTGTAGGTTATGTGTGTCTTTGTTACGCGTGGGAAGGGGTTGTATACTGGGTAGCGCATTGTGCAACGAATTCTTCGATCCGAGTTCGATTCCCGTTCACAGCCAACACAAGTAAAGATTTTATGAACTATTTATGGGCCTCGGTCGATTTGGCCTCAAATTAGTACCTTGTGCTGTGTGTAAACATCACCATTGTGGAAATAGAGGCTGTCAGGTTTGGCGATGGCCACCCACCCACTTGTTTGCCACCCTCTCCTTCATAGATGCTCATTAACAGCAATTAACCCTGCAGTCTGTTAAAAACATATGGGGATCTTGTGTCTTTTGCGTGTAGTTGTTCAGGGTGACCTGGAGGCAGCACGGGAGGGCCTTAAGCGTCAGGCTACGGCGCTGGCCGAGAAGGAGCAGGAGATGATGCAGCGGGTACAGGCGGCTCGCAACGATGGCTTCCAGCAGCTCTCTGTGGCGCAGAAGCAAGTGTACGTATGAAGCAGTCGCACAGTCCCAGTACCTAACGTCCAATTATTGGTTCGCGTACGTGCACTTAATTAATTTCCTCAAAAGACTTTTAAGTTGCCACAGTGTTGTCTTTAGAACATTTGAGATTTTGTACGTTTGTTGAGCAATTCTCTCGGCCACTAATCCCGCCAAATTTAATAAAATGAGCAATGAGTAGTCAACAGTGGTCCGATGGGTCGACTGCTTCTGTCATAGGATAATGGAATTTCCACCACTTGCTCAATTTTATCAATAGAGCTGGCTTACGAATCTGGTCACCTGAGCTCCATTGCTTGCCATGGCTAATCATCAGTTAGTTGACCTGGATAAGGGTATTTGCTAAATAATAATTAATAATAACTAATAATGCACTGATGTAGGTTTTCACGGCTCGACGCATGATTATTGCTTCTAAAAGCTGCTCTTTCGGGATTGTCGCGGTGATCACTCCCCCTCTCTCCTTCGTGATGTTTCGCTTCCTGTGTTGGAGGCATCTTCAGGCGTTCTTCAGGCACCACAGAACACCTGTGGTGATTGCTTTTAGACGCGATCATAATTAATAATTATTATAATTAAGTAATGAGTGACATTAAAACCTTTACTGGGAGTCCACACCCTGTTCGCCAAGCTGTACAGACTAGCAAGTTCACGTGTGGCCCAACAACCCCCCTGACCTACAAGGAGTGGGAAGGACTTCATACAATAGGGGAGTAACATCGGGTCATGATGTATTATTGTCTACATGGTCAGTTCCATGCAGACAATGACTTATGTCGCAGTCACTTGGGGCATGACTGAACCCCTTTGTTATCAGGTCTCTTGACAGAATTTCGAGGTGCCATTGCTGTTGATCCATAGATTATTGATTGCCTACCACAGCTGTTCTTTTGATATAGCCGTGTCGAGCGCTTGACACAGCTGTCCCGAAAGAACAGCTTTGGTAAGCGATCATGCATAGAGCTGTAAAAACCTACAGCACTATCATAGACCATCACAGAAAGCCAGGATAAATCTTGCTACTTTATAGTGGAACACCAGCTTTGGTCATGTGGTTCGTTTCCCTGAACAAGGAACTCACTTTGAGATTTAAGACCAGGAGAGACTCTGAGGAAGAGAGCTCGCTTGGGTGTTTTGCTAGGATGTGGATGGAGATTGGCTGTGGAGACTTGGTAATAGGAAGGACGCTTGCTTGGGAGCACTATGAGGAGGGTCCCTCAGGGTCAGTGCCATAAGGTGGATCCTGCTGTGCGCCTATCTTGGCGTAAGCAGCCACGCGCGGTACCTTCGACCGAACGTTGGTCGGCCCTGGCGGGCTTGTTGGTGTCGGCTGCCGCTGCAGGGCCGAAGCGGACGAGCAGGTGGCAAAGCTGGAGTGTGCGGCGGTGGAGCGTGAGGCATCGTGGCAGGCGGAGCGGGAGTTCCTGGAGGAGACGGCACGGGCAGCGCGCAACGCGGAGGAGGCGACGCGACGGGATGGCGCCGCGCTCAAGTAAGCCGCGACCGGTGGCGGGCGGCTGGACGGCTCGGAGGTCGGAGCACTGAGCTGATTCTGCCGCGATGCTGGATTTGGATCAATGTTTCAGCCGCCCGTGATAGAACTTTGGTCTCAATCATACGGAGTTGACATGTTGAGAGCATTCCCCTGTGGATCTTTTGTTTTATTTTTGTTACGTACTTAACATGCCTTTTTTACACTTGCAAAAAAAATACATACGTAATATTACGTATAATATTGGTCACAAAAGGCGAGAAGTTAAATTTATAAAGATATCATGTAATGAAGTTTGCCATCTTTTAAAAAACGAATGTTGCACGATGCTCTCCCATTCAAGCATTACCCAGGCACAACCCTGCTTAGATTTTGGTTGTAGTCAAGAGATGACAGCTGTGATGTGAAATGGGGTTGGCTTAGCAACGATGTGTTTTCACTCAGGGCGAAGGTGCAACAGCTGACAGCCAAGCTGGAGGCTTCGCAAACGGAGCAACAGCAAACTGCAGATCTACAGCAGGTCAGTAAACTAAATCTAATTCAATAGATTCCATGTTTTGGGTTAGGTCACGTAAAAAATGTTTGTCATAAACCCTCCACCACCTGACAACAGCTAATCAGTAAAGTATGCTAACGTTGACAAACTGTGCCAATCCTTCACTCTCAGCACACCGGTGTGTCCTGAAATAGCGACCTAACCCAAAAAATGGAGTCTATTGATAACATTGGTCACAAAAGCATTCGAATTAAATCTAATTCGCAATTGCAAGAGATATGAACGATAATATGCACAACCGTTTGTCATTCCACTGCTGGACCATCGGCTTGGGTGGGTTAATCTTGTAGTTTGGTCAGACACCGAAATGGGCTCATTGCGTAGTGTGCTAATGACAGCTACATCTCTGCTCTACCACGAGAAGAGATGTAATGTGCATATAACATAACTGATGTGTTTTTGTGTGTATGAGCCTTTTAATAATTTACGTGATGCCCCCGCCGCTGCCATGTCCTCACTGTCAATTTGTGGCGAGCGGCGGTTGTTGGGTGTTTGATCCTGGCCTGGCTGAGGCTAGCATCAGTGGCATGTGGTTTCTGAACCGATTTTGGGCCTCCCTTAGATCCAACCGGCCTTTAATTCAGTACCTGTGTGCGGTGTAAACACCAGCACTGGAGACACAAAGGCGGCTGAGAGTGGTGCTGGTCACACCCTCTGTGCTGTTCTTGCCTTCATCGGTGCTTACACATTGGACCCAACAGTCTGGGGGCTGTATGGAGAGTAAACCGCTCTGGTCCGGTGTGGCACACTTTGAAGAAAGTAGCCGAAAAATTCCGTACAGTGCTAAGAAAATTGAGTTGCTCTCACCACTTGGCTCTATGTCTCTGGTGTAATTGAATGCGTGTACGTACGTGGCTTTGCCGTGCGTCTCCAGGAGGTGGAGGGTCTGCGTACGCGCGTCTCCCAGCTCGCCGTGTCGGAGCGCGAGCTGCAGGCGAGCGACACACGTCTGCGCGAGGCCGCCGAGCGGCAGCGCGAGGAGGTGCGGCGCGCCCAGGAGGAGGCGGAGCGGGCGCAGAGTCGGGCGCAGAGGTAGCGCGCGGCGCAGCAGCGCTCAACACCACCATCCCGTCACCGTCTGCCTTGCGTTCATTTTTTTTCTCAGTAACCACTTAATGCCACAGAGGGTGTTCGGGGGGTGGGGGGGCTGGAGCCTATCCCGCCAGACGCAGGGCGAAAGACGGGTATACTTAGGATGGGAAGCCAGTCCAATGCGGGGCACTGGTGCAATTTAGTCAGGAGGACAATTAACCTAAGGCACCAGCATGTCTTTGGACTGTGAGGGGTAACTGGGGTACCCGGTAAAAAACCTGCGCGGACACAGGGAAGACATGCCAACTCCACATAGAAAGGTACTCGAGCCGAGAATTTACCTCGGAGACTCGATCCAGTGTGGCAGCAGCGCTATCCACTGCGCTGCTGTGTTTCCAAGCTGTCTGCCTTGTTAACCTTATGTTTTATTGTAATAATGTAGGTTTTCACGGCTCGATGCATGATTGCTTCGAAAAGCTGCTCTCTCGGGACAGCCGCGTCGATGGCTCTCTCTCCTCTCCTCGCGACGTTTCGCCTCACACGTTGGAGGCATCCATCGACGCGGCTGTCCCGAGAGAGCAGCTTTTCGAAGCAATCATCTTATGTTTTATTGTCCGGAGGTAATTATTGACCTTTAGCAGGTTTATTCCAGTTCTCACAGTCGACCTATTTCTCAACGTTTTTGTCCAGTGATTTTGTCGATCATCTGGCCTCTAGCTCATTTCGCTTAAACTTTTTCTTGCTTTATTGTCACCCAGTGGTGGTAGCCACGAATGGGTGTCCGCTATTGAATCGGCTCTTGTGCGGGTGCTGGGTATATTGCTGCATCGCAGAATCAGAGGTTTAGATGGCTTGGCCAGTTGATTGTCGCTGGTAATTTTCGCCTAGTTATCCAAAATACTTTGTTTTTGTAATGAGCCATGTGGGTTATAAATTCGCTGATAAAAGTGAGAAACACTCATTGCCCCGCCCGTCTGAAGCAGTTTTTGCCAACCGCTGTTTAACCTCACTTGTGGGTAAATGTCAGATCGTTGGAAGAGAACCGACTGGATTGGCTCCAGGAGAAACACAAGCTCGACGCCAAGCTGTGTCGGGCCAATGATAAGCTCAACCGGCTTGTGTTGGCTCACAAGAAGGTACCAATCCCACACATTATGTGCACAGTCGCTGGCATTTGTACATAGCACGAATGTGGAAGAATAACATAAAAGTGTAATGTTTTAAAGGGATGGGGATATACATGTATTTAAAGATAAAGCCTAAAGCAGTTTTCTACGCGACATACCTAGCTGTCTTGAGTTGCCAACACGAGTTTATGCTTTATTAATGAAAAAGCTTTAAATTAGCTCAGGCCACCCCACTGTAAACTTATTTAACAAGTGTTTTAATAGTGTAAAATGTTGTTGTAATTCTTTATCGGCGTTATTACATTGTTTGCATGCTAATTTAAACATTGTTTTGCTGTTTCTATTTAAACACGGATCTCTATTGGGCTCTTAAATAATATATTTTACAGCCCTTTACCTACCCACTGCCAGACATATCATTGCCCCACAACCTGTTGGTAATGGGGTTTTTTTTACATACATATCGCTGGATATCACACACCGAGGACTGGGTTAGGACCGCAGCGCGCGCTGGACGGAAATGTATCTTATAAGAGGAGGTGTTTGGATGTTTTTATGGCTTTATATGAGAATTGCCTCCGTGAGATCAAAATGTCGCAAAGGCAAACGCCAATCCATGATAACGCATGGGGAGACCAGCTTTTTGCTTCGATTTTGTTTCGAATGGTTATGTTGTTCCGCAATGTTGATGCTCGTGTTGCTGCATTCAGAGAAAGCAGATGGCTGAGAAGCAGCAGAAGAAGGTGGTGGATGAACTCCAGCTCCTGGCGACCACGAAGGAACAATTGGAGACCGAGAGGCACGCCATAAAGTGAGTACTGGCCCTTTATTTACAAATATATTGTTGGATGAAATGAAAGTTAGAGAGGGCACACACCACCGAGAAAGCGTATGAAATTAGTCATGTGCCCGGCGATGGACTGGCGTCCCGTCGTCGGGTGTATTCCTGCCTTACGCCATGTGTTTCCGGGATAGGCTCCGGCTCACCGTGACCCTATATAGGATTAAGCGGTTTCAGATAATGAGATGAGAATTAGTCATGTGTAACACTTGTCTCTTTAATATTGGTTGGGTGGGTGGGGGGGGGCAAGCACTGTTTGACGATTATCAGCACCTGTTACGATATCACTGATAAACTTAATGCGGAAAAAATAGTAATTATTTGCACCAATCAGTGGAGTTTATTTAATTTGCAGGTAGCTGCAGTACAGTAATACAAAGCCACATTGGGCAAAACATGCTGCAATGTGCATGTATAAGCTTTAAAATTGAAGTGCATTCTCATAATTATTGCTGTTGAATAATGGAAAAGTACGTTTTATTGTACATGAGTGACCAGTTTTGCCAACCATGAACGGTCAATTCTCAAGATTGTCTCTTCAGCACCAGATGCTGAATGCAGGTTTTTTATTTGTGCAGGCAGCTGGTTGATTTCTTGTACAGTAGTGCAGGATTGTGTGGCTCACGTCTCCTCCACCATCTCTCCCTACAGGCCAGGAATTTCATTTGAAGAACACCAGCGGCTGCGTCGCAAGTTCCGGGACCTGCAGCGTCGTCACGAAGAGTTTCGGAGGATCCTAGTGCCCAGCGCCTCCCTCCCACTTCCTGGGACGTCAGGGGTTACTACTGGAGTTGGTCTGTCCTGGATTCCCACTCACAGCACCTTCATGGAGGGGCAGGTGAGGGAACGTGGAGTTAATAGCCCCCTACCCACCCCCTACCCTACCCGCCCCCTAAC
>JAZEWT010000008.1:19411893-19422243 GCA_036362905.1 Mordacia mordax | reverse complement strand
CCCAGCACCTCACCCCTCTATAGTGAATTCTACATTTATCCTCCCCTACCCTTAATCCCCACCCACAGGAGGATCAGCACC
This sequence comes from Mordacia mordax, assembly GCA_036362905.1. Taxonomy (NCBI): domain Eukaryota; kingdom Metazoa; phylum Chordata; class Hyperoartia; order Petromyzontiformes; family Petromyzontidae; genus Mordacia; species Mordacia mordax. Next base: position 19,422,162 of record JAZEWT010000008.1, on the reverse strand, counting down.
AGCGGGAGTTGGTACTGCTCAAACAGAGAGTCGACCACATGGAGAAGACCCAGCACCTGCAGCTTGAGGAGCTGCTCTCCGCTGCTGGGCCCAACCCTGAATAGCCTCCCTCCTTAACAATGGCAGCAGTACCCACACCAGACCCTTGCTGCTGGCATCACGTTTGTCCCTGAGGAGGCGGGTGTGTCAAGATTAAAGAGCTAAGTACTGATTACAGTCATGTCATGAGCTTTGAAACAAATGGAATGCACATCCCCAAATATTGTGCCAACTATTTCAGGTGTGAGTTGGGCATACTTTTGCGTGTTTACAGATGACACTGGTATGATTTTTTACAAAGAGAGAAGGCAAACGTTATCAAGCATGCTGTACTCACAACAAGCTTCTACGATGGGTCAAGGTGGTGTGGGAACTGGGTGCATTTTTGTAATACTTACAACATTGCTTCCATCCACCAGCAATAACAAAGAAATTAAATCAAGCACTAGGTGGTTATGTATATGAGGGAGTGGTCCACATGTCTCAACTCTGTCTATATTAACAGCAGTGCACCCCACAGCCAAGCAAAATGGAGCCGATTTTTGAATCCGCTATGCAGAACTTTTCAATGTTATCACCCATTAGAAGTTGTGGGGTTTTCTGCAGGCATGTGTTTCCTCCCACATAAAACTTATCAGTAATGAAATTGGCCAAAAATTTTAATTTCAGTGGTGTCTGGAAGACTTGAGAGTTTCCTGGCTCAATAAAAATATATTTTTGCAGGCATTGCTTTTCTCAGCCTTGGAGACTTGTTGCACCTGAATAACAAATAAAGATGAACATTAATTGCAACAAGCCATTTTACTGAAGGGTAGGAATAATGTTCACTGTAGGGCTGTCTCAACCTCATAAATTGTTAAGTAACTTCATAGCTGGCTGAAAGTTCGTTACTGAAAATTTATATCGAGTCGATGTTTTGCGTATTTTGCAATCAGTAATATAAATCACATCAATGTGGCTGAGAAGCCACACAGTCCTATGTATTGCATTACAAAATTTTACAGTAAGCTTACATAAGCCACAAAAACATTTTTGTAAGATTACTTTATTTTGTAAACAAAAATTTACAATGGTTCTTCATAACCGCAACTAAATGTTGGTGGCATGAATTCTAAGTTTTATTATACATACATGTGTACATTATACAATAAAGTGATTTTATATATTATTTTAAAAGATCTTTCCTTTGACAGTTGTATTGTTTTAAAAGTTCACCATTCTAAAAAGTCAGTTATTGCCATTTTTACATTTTCGACAATTTGAGTGTGCTTCCGAATGCATTATACAAAATTGTTAGCCGAATAATTTTAAAGGCTGGAATTAGACAAGAGCAGCCCGAATATTAATATGCAGAATAATCTTCGCAACAGCAAAAACAGTAAATGTCATGAAAAGGTTACCACTTAAAAACCATAAACAAATGTTTAGCTCCTCAAGAAAATGGTGAAGTTGAAATATACAAACCAAGCAATGATCCATTATTTACGTTCGATTCCGATGGCACTTAAATAGTGTCGAATTATTAATTTAGAATACGTACAAATTACATCCGGCTTTCACTTAGAACTAAAGAAAGGAGATCGAAAAGTAAACGCTGAAAAGACAGACGAAGACATGGACTGACAATGAGGGTGCGAAATGTGAATAAAGAACTTAGATTCTCAGCACGTGTGGTTACCACACAAAGTGTGCACTGGTGAATGATACTGCGTATGTGAGTGAAGAGGTCAAACCGTGTGCTGATAAGAGTCCAATAACAGCTCTTCAGTCTTGTTTCCCCCCCCAATGCCATGCGTGTCGTCTCGACTGCAACGATACAACCCGGTGCAAGAACTTGTTACTGCAGGAGACACAAGTGCTGCTGGGTATAAGTCCACACAATATAAAGCACGGAGAAATGTTGTGAACATAGTACAACTACAAAGATGTGCAAGATTTACAATGCTTAATTGGTTACATAATGCAGAGTAAAAGCTCGTCTAGTATTGTTTTTATTTGGGTGGCATAGTGGTTAAGATTGGGATTGCACTGTGAACTCCGCAACATCGGCTCTATTCCAAGCCATGGCTAACATCAATTGCAAGTGATATCTCAACTGGTCCTCCAACCCACACTGACTCGAGGTATCAAAAAGCCCCACAAACAGACGTGGGGTAAAGCCTTCGTCTGGCAGTGGACTGTACGTTATACATCATAATCCACAATAACCGATTCACTGCTACGAGATGCTATCCCAAAGTCACTGTGCCCTTTCCGTTTTGGCCTCGAACAGTCCATCTAACGTCTGCACACAAGTCGATTATCGTTTCATCTCGGCAGTTGTCAGCTGTGTCCCCTCCCCTTGCTCCATTGCTTTTTACAGTCCATGGCTCAAAGGGAAAACGAGTGCCTTATAAAAAGTAACAAAATTTCAGTTGCACCCATTTGGTTACATGGAAAAGAGTGCATTACTTGAAAATGCATGTATTTCAAAAGGATTATCACAACGATACTGCCAGTGCTAAGGTTATGCCACTTTAGGTTGTACTGGCAAGGTGAGCTGTTATGTGAGCTCAGACCAGATACATGTGACGTGATGCAGCCAGGTGAGATTCTGCAATAGATACCTCAGTGCTTTGGGTCCTCGGGATCCATCACTTCTCTGTATTCACTCTCTTGGGCTCTTAGGCTTAGCTTTACCACCTTTCTTCCTGTCCGCCTCGTCCATCTGTCATTGGGCACACGACAAACTCTTCAACAAACGTGCAACACATCATTTGCTCTGGTCACACATTGCTAGAGATGCTTGATGCATTAACGAAAGTGTTTATTAAAATAACATTGATAAAGGCAATTCCATGCCATGTTGGTAGTGTGGGGATGTTTGGCCATCCACCAAACATCCCCTGGTTCAGATACTCCCACCAACATTAGCCTCAGCCAGGAATGTGGCTCGTATGACAACACTGCCATTGATCCCCCAGAACTAATATTTAGCCACTCAATAAATCCAAAACGTGGTGTTCTTCCTATTCCCAAGCGGCAAGTCACCTTGAGAATTTCACCGTCGGCGATTGTTGCCAAGGTTTTATTAGATCTCAGTCTCCGTGTGGCCTTGGGACCAGGACTCGGAGAAAGGGCCTTTACCAGCGCTTGGGGTCCCAGCGATCTGAGCGTACGCCGCGCTCTCTGTGAAGGCTTCTCTGTGCTGGCAACAGCAGCTCCTCCAGGCTGAAACAGTGAGTGAGTGAGACACGAGGTAAGGAAGGTTTAAACGTGGGCAAAGCTTCATACTAACGGGCGAGGGTATAAACCTGGAAATGTCACCAAATAAATAAGGGCAAGGAGAATTTTAAGACAACTTAAGGTGGGGGTCACTGAAGTAGCTTTTGGGAGATGGGAAACCCATACGACTAAACAACTAAAATTAAATAAACTCAAAATGTCACAAAAAATTGGCACAATAAAATGAGACAAAGAAGTTAAACCGTGCAACAATGGTACGACATAATTTAAGCTGTACAGCACAACAAAAAGCATATGCAACCTTAAAAATGACCAATTAAATTATGCAAACCACACCCGAGCCGAAATGTCTGATGGGTCATTGAACTAGAATGTAGCTCGAGGCGAGCAGGCTAGTGCACCGCAGATAGATGGCGGTTAATACGGGGCGTGGATCACGAGGATTCGGAAGAAACTTCCACTGGCTCAGCGATGGTGATGTCGGCACTCACTGGGTTGTTGTTGGGCTCCCTTGGGGCACGCGATGACAGAGCACGACGCGACTTCGGCTGCACCGTTGCCTCCGTGGTCTCGTTCTTCAGCTCCCTCTGGGCACCTCTACCCGTCTGCTTGCCCTCAGCCTTGCCCTTTCCCACAACCTTGCCCCCAGCTGGGCCCTCAGCTGAGTCGTCTTCAGCCACATCTTCAACCTTCGACTCAACCACAACTTTGGCACTAGCCGTGTTCTTAAATGCAGCCTTGCCTTTCACCCCAGCCTTGCCCTTAGCCACAATCTTGCCCCCAGACTTGCCCTTAGCCACATCCTTGCCCCCAGACTTGCCCTCAGCCATTCCTTCAGCTGTGCCCTCAACCACAGCATTGCTCTCAGCGCCAGTCTTCACCTTAGCCCCAGCCATGCCCTCAGTCACAGTCTTGCCTACAGCCGTGCCCTCGGCTACAGTCTTGCCATCAGCCGTTCCTTCAGCCACACCCTTAACCACAGCATTGCCCTCAGCCTTGCCCTTAGCCCCAGCCTTGCCCTCAGTCACGGTCTTGTCCCTAGCCTTACCCTTAGCCACAGTCTTGTCTACAGCCGTGCCCTCGGCTACAGCCGTGACCTTAGCCGTTACTTCAGCCACACCCTTAACTACAGCATTGCCCTCAGCCTTGCCCTTAGCCCCAGCCTTGCCCTCAGTCACGGTCTTGTCCCTAGCCTTGCCCTTAGCCCCAGCCTTGCCCTCAGTCACGGTCTTGTCCCTAGCCTTACCCTTAGCCACAGTCTTGCCTACAGCCGTGCCCTCCGCTACAGCAGTACCCTTGCCCCCAGAATTGCTCTCAGCCGCGCGGGCAACCACAGCCTTACCCCCAGCCATGCCCTTAACAACAGCTGTGCTCTCGGCCATATCCTTGCTTCCTGTTGTCTTCTGGCTCTGCATACAAGGCACCACCACAACAGCGTGGGCAGGGGATTCGTCAATCACTCGGTATTGATGTTTTCACGGCCCCATGAGAATTTTATTCCAAACCCTTCTTTGTGGCTAGCCGTGTCGAGCGGTTCTTACCCATGCCGATCTTCTATCTCCCACGCTGGAGGCTTATTCAAAACTCTCGATACTGCTATTCCAAAAGGAACAACTTTGGAAAGCAATAGGTACTCTTGCACATGAAAGAGACCTATTGCGACAAGAATGACCAATGTACTCCCATGTCAGTCACCTCGCAGCCCAGTAGGTTTGAGATGCCGTAAGCCTCTACCCCCCCCCCGCTCCCTCAAGCGTGCCAAGGTGGTCGTGCATCACCACAGGCATCTCATCAGGAGTTTTGATGCGATTACGGTTCCCGCTCGCAAACGATTCCTTCAAATCGTAATTTTTGTGGCACTTTGTCAGTCCACTGTTGAACGAAGGTCCCCAAATGGTAAGTCGATAGTGAAGACAGTGACCATAGTTCACCATGCTATCCAGTCTAGAATGGTGATGGTAGGAGTGAGGACCGGTTCAGTTATCCCTCGCCATCGGTGTTACCCATGGGCAGGAGACGAGCTCTGTGGCCAATGAGTAGTAAAGGTTTTTACAATTTCTGGAAATTATACAGGTGTTAAGATCTTTAAATACCAAAATAGACACCTTTCACACAGTGTCTAGTTTGCAAAAGCCACACATACTTGTGGCAAAATATGCAAACAGGAAGCTTTGATAACATATACATTGCCCTTCAAACTGATTGGCCTACCCCAGACATGGCTTTCTTTTGAGCCCGATTGTTAGTTAGCCGCATATTGCCAAAAGGCAATATGAAAGGTGTCTATTTTCGTGTTTTAAGACCTTAACACCTGTATAATTGCCAGAAATGGTTAAAACCTTTTATACTCGTTTACGTATGTACACTTGCAAAAGTACACAGAGTTCTGTGGCCAAGTTCACAGGACACTGCAGTCACCGCTGGTCCTCCACAATGAAATATAATTTGACCACTCAATAAAACCAGACCGTGTTGTGTTTTTCGTGTCCCGATGCAGCAGCTCACCTCGAGGATTTCACCATCAGCGATTGTTGCCGAGGCGTGAGATCTCAGCATCCGCGTGGCCTTGCGACCAGGGCTCGGGGAAGGGGACTGAACCAGCGCTTGTGATCCCAGGCACCGCAGAGAACGCTGCGCCCTCTGCGGGGGCTTCTCTGTGGCAGCAGAAGCTCCTTTAGCCTGACAGGAGACAGCGATGTTGCCATGGAAACAACCCTTCAGGACATGTCTATCAGCAGATTAAGGTCACCCATATCAAAATCACCGCAATCGTTACCATTACCACCAAAAATTACTTTTAAAAGCTGCTCTTTTTTGGATAGCTGTGGCGAACCTTCCTCCTATCTTCTTCGCAGCATTTCACCCCTTCCCACATTGATGCTTGCCACGGTTATTCCAAAAGCCCAGCTCTAGGATCAATTCTAAACTGTGAAAGCCTATATGAACACACTAGCACCACTATTGTCAGACACGAGGAATGCTCCTAAATCTCACTCCGCCCCCCCCCACCTCCTGGTCGAGCGGTAGCGTTGCTAACTTACAGGGTTGCTGCTCTGCTTGGGGGTACAAGAAGAAGAAGACGGCAGAGAAGCATGGGTTCCCAGCGTCTCCGGCCGTCTGGACGTCTCCATATCGTCAGGTTCCCTCTGGGCACCACCTTTGCCCCTCTGCTTGACCTCAGCCTTCGCCACGGCCTTGCCCCCGGTGGCCTTCTTGTGGCTCTGCTTGGGACGTGCCACCATATCACAAGCAGAGAGGGGGAACAGCACTATAGGATGAGACAATGAACAACATTCATACGTGGTTTGCTGGCTGCAGCTGTAAGCTCGTCAGATTAGAGCTACTAGCAGAGCTCCTGCCCTGTGGGTGATCTTGTTGCAAACGAGTAACACGTTCTTCCAGACGTAGAAGAGTGCACCAAGAGGGTTGATGGTGGTGGAAATTTTAAGCTTAAAGTGTTAAGGTTTCTAAAGTGGTAAATAGGTGCGAAGCAATACTAAGATAAAATGTACAAGGCTTGGTGCTATTTATAAAACATTTACGCTTCTAAAGGATTCGAACATGGTTATCAGCACTGCTGACGTGCGCGCGCACACACACACGCACACCAAACACTTGCACCATCAAATATATAGATCAGGTTTATAATGATGGTGCATCTGGTGTGCACGTGTACCCTGGTCGCAGTGGTTGATGTTTCTTTTGCCATCACTTCTGGCAGATCCGTCAACTTGGAAACTCTGGTCCTCCGTTGACCACCCTCTAGAAGACGAAATGAGACACATTAATGCTCGTACGTTACAGGCAGGAAAATAGTTTTTATATAAAAAAAAAATGTGGTCACTGCCAGCTCAGAAGCTAAATCTAAGAGAGTGTTGAAGAGTAGGCAGAATATCCTCTTACACAGCTTCCTCCAGGGAAGGCTTTTTTGATAGCAGTGGTGAGAGTTAGAAATTACAGGGTTGCACATTCGTCACCTTAGCAACTACTTTGCAATATTTCAACAATATTTAAAGTATGTAGTAAGACACCGGGCATCGGTTGGGGGAAAGGTTGGAAAATGGCAATGCACGAATGGGATGCACAGCGATTGAGGGGAAATGGAAGACGAAAATTGTTCTGGTGAGTTCCGAGAAGGCACGCATCGAGAGGAAGCCACTCTAGCAAAGAGATAAACTATGCTTATACCTTCCATCGCTTCCGTTCCTTTATTTCCTTTACAAAAGAGATAAACTGTTGGCTTGTACCTTTGTCTCCTGGGATCTCGTCACATCTATACACACACCGTGCAGCGTGTTGAAACAACGGTGATAACCGAGCCATTACCATGAACACGGTCTAGTCTGACAATTCGTTATAAGCTGGAGGTGGCGGCTTAGCTTGAAGTGCGTGCTGGGAAATTGGCTGCTGATCACATGCTTGCCTGGTCGGGTCTTCTCCGACGTCTCCTTGAAGGGCTGCTCAGTGTCAGCAGCAGCAGCAGCATCAGGGATAGCAGCAGGGGCAGCAGTGGGGGCAGATTTAGAAGCAGCAGCAGAAGGGTTGGCAAAGACAGCAGGGGAAGCAGTAGTAGGAAGGGCAACCGCATTAGGAAGGGCAGCAGCAGTGCTAGCAGCAGGGGCAGCAGTGGTGGCAGATTTTGTAGCAGCAGCAGAAGGGTTGGCAAAGATAGCAGGGGAAGCAGTAGCAGGAAGGGCAGCAGCAGTGCTAGCAGCAGGGGCAGCAGTGGGGGCAGAATTAGTGGCAGCAGCAGAAGGGTTGGCAAAGACAGCAGGGGAAGCAGTAGTAGGAAGGGCAGCAGCAGTGCTAGCAGCAGGGGCAGCAGTGGGGGCAGAATTAGTGGCAGCAGCAGAAGGGTTGGCAAAGACAGCAGGGGAAGCAGTAGCAGGAAGGGCGGAAGCAGTGCTAGCAGCAGGGGCAGCAGTGGTGGCAGATTTTGTAGCAGCAGCAGAAGGGTTGGCAAAGATAGCAGGGGAAGCAGTGGTAGGAAGGGCAGCAGCAGTGCTAGCAGCAGGAGCAGCAGTGGGGGCAGATTTAGTAGCAGCAGCAGAAGGGTTGGCAAAGACAGCAGGGGCAGTAGTAGTAGGAAGGGCAGCAGCATTAGGAAGGGCAGCAGCAGTGCTAGCAGCAGGGGCAGCAGTGGGGACAGATTTAGAAGCAGCAGCAGAAGGGTTGGCAAAGACAGCAGGGGAAGTAGTAGTAGGAAGGGCAGCAGCAGTGCTAGCAGCAGGGGCAGCAGTCGCGGTGGTGACGGCCAGTCCAGCGTCCGCCTGGAAGGTCAACTTCTCCACGCTGAGCACCGAGGTCGTGGGTTTTACTCGCAGGTGGCCACGCTGGGTAGGGTTAGCGGTCGGTGGGGGCAGACAGGAATTATTTAGAGCCAATACATTCGCCACGTGAGATGAAATACACAATCAAATTATATGAATTCATTCAGGAATTGTTAAGGGTTGCTCAGAAGAGGTCTCAAAGAAAAACACCAGGTTCTATTTAATTAGCATCATTTTAAATATACGGACTTGTATGCGGCAGTATAACATTCCATGTGTGTGAAGCGATAATTAGCGCACTGCGCTATCAACCGTAGCAATTATCAGATATTTGATAGATCAGATTGGTGGCAAATATCCGATCCGGTCTTGTGGGTCCACTCAGCCTTCACAAGGCATATTTATAACCGCGTGTGAAATGTCAGCACTGGGGGAGACAAAGACGGCTGAGGCGTGCTGCTGGCCATACTGGCCCTTCGTGACCTGTGCCGGCCTTCAAACGTGCTCGCTAACTGCACTCGCCCCAGCAGCCTGTGCTACACACACAGGGAGCTCATTGCCTTCTACGGTTGCCACCTGTTCAGGTTTTCCCAGGATTGCCCACCTTTTTGAGCCATTATTCAACGGCTATATTTTTACCGGTTGCACATCGTGCAGCCTTTATTATATTTACCCCATGCACCCTAGTTTTTTTATGCTTTTGAGGTGGCAACCCTACCTTGTATTTTCCCCACGGTAGCACGGTGAGTAGCACCGCCGCCTTACAAGGCCCCAGGATCGAATCCTGGCCCGGGTGTCGCCGTTCTGTCTGACATTTGCACATTATCCTCGTGTCCGTATGGGTATTCACTGGGTACACCGTTGTCCTACCCCAGTCCAGTCAAGACAATGGTGCCCAGGTTAATTGCTCTAACATCTCCCCCCCCCCCCACGCTGCCCGGGCAGCAGCGTCCCACATGGTGCTGCCCGCTGCAGCGTGAATCTCCCAGCCTCAGCGGTCCTCACCTTTGCGTTCGTGTTCTCGCGGGAGCCACTGGGGGTCACCACCGGCGGGTCGGCGGAGGGGTCACCCTCGAGGAGATTCGTTTTGATCTCCTTGCTCACGGACATGGGACGAGGAGGCGGAGGAGGAGGAGGAGGAGGAGCTGGACTCTGGCTCCAACTGCTCTTGTCGAACTAGAGACGGGGGGGGGGGTGATGGGGGAATTAGTTGGTACACCCAGCATATTAATAGTCAGCACTGCCATCACCATGAAATGAAATCGTGCTCATTGAATGGAGCAACCCGAATATGCAAAGCGACGTCGTGTTAATTATCTTAATTATCTCCATCGCTTCCTCACTGGCGATGGGGGCAGAGCCTCCGAACTGGAGGCAACTTCATTCTCCTCGACGACGAGCCTTGAGGGTTTCCTCACTCCAGCAGTGGCGTCATTGCCACAGGAGACGCCCGTGAACGCCCAGTCGGTCTGCAAGGCCAAGTCGCCGTCCACATGGGTAGGATTTCCCTCCGGCGCAGACAGACCGATGCAGTGCGACCACCTGTAGCCGTTGCACGTCTCGCTCTGTTTGCCGAAGTCGAGACGATAGCACGGCAGAAGCGACCCTCTTATTCAACAAACACCGACCCACGTGAATTACAGACGGCACCTGCCACTACCCACCGAATTCGATACCCTGCCGCCCACTAAATACACGCGGCCCGACGGCGCTCAGCAGCACGGTGGCCGTGTGA
>JAZEWT010000008.1:19327096-19352354 GCA_036362905.1 Mordacia mordax | reverse complement strand
ACAGAAAGGCACCCGAGCCGAGAGATTCGAACCCGGGACCTTCTTGCTGTGAGGCGTCAGCGCTAACCACTGGGCCACCGCGCCGCCCTGTATTGTTATTTTCACCCGAGAGTTATAAAGCGCTCCACAGAGCTGTAGGGAGAACGGCATCACAACCACATCAGAATAGCTCAATTACTATGCAATATATACTCATCGAGGTACGTGGGCTGTGTAATATATCGTCCATATATTTATCTGCGCTATGTAATATAAAACCCATCAACCTCACGGTATAACTATCTACACTATGCACTATAAAGCCATATACCAACTTGTAATATTAAGCTGTTTACTTATTTGTACTATGCAATAAAAAAAACATGGGGCGGCACGGTGGCCCAGTGGGTAGCGCTGTCGCCTCACAGTAAGAAGGTCCCAGGTTCGAATCTCGGCTCGGGTGCCTTTCTGTGGTGGAGTTTGCATGTTCTCTCCCCGTGTCCGCGTGGGTTTTCGCCGGGCACTCCGGTTTCCTCCCACAGTCAATGCGACTGTATAGGTTTAACTGGCTTGCAGACTAAATTGCCCGCAGCGCAATGCGGGCATGGTAAGGATAGGTGTATGGGAATGTAAACCATACACCTATCCTTACCATGCGTATATCTACGCAAATGGAAACCCAAATGTACTATGTAATATAAATCTACTCAACTATCTGTTCTAAGCGATTCATGCCCATATATCTATCATTACTATGCAAAAATAATTAGATACAAAGCTCATTTACGACAAAGATCGGGTTTCATTGTTAACGTGCAATTCCATTTATTAACCCCAAGCATAAGATCAAGAGCCGTAGCCGTGACGTTCCTGCCTGTGCCATGTTCTCTTTACAGCGAGCATTTAGAGTTCATCTCATCTCATTGTCAGAACCGCTTAATCCTGTACAGGGTCGCGGTGAGCCGGAGCCTATCCCGGCAGACACAGGGCGCAAGGCAGGGATACACCCACGATGTAACGTACACTAAGCTTTAATTGATGCACATCACCGTTCGCCGGTGGTGATTTTATGAATTGTCGAAATTCATTTGCAGTAAAATTTGAATGTCGTGGTTTTACCGGAATGCTGATACACGATTGTGGATTCCGATGCGACTGGTAGAACTCCAGTCGCTCGAGACAACAGCACTCATTTATCCACTCAATTGCCAACGTAATAATAATTGCACTTCTCGAGCGCTTTTCACCCGGGGGTCACAAAGCGCTGCACAGAGCTGTAGAAAGAACGGCATGTCAGCAACGATAACAACAACAACGACGTATGAAAGGCAAATGAACAAAAACATGTGTGTTCTTTTGGTTACAACTTCCCTCAAGTGTAACAGAGCAATGCCACCCTTCGTGTTCGAGAATGATTCGCACAATGGTGAAACACAGCTACCACTGTTATCCCTTTAAATAACCTCTGGTCAACACAGCAGGACCAGTACTGTACTTTCCCACCTCAACTATTTATCAGTTTAATCTTCATCCCATGGGAGTCAAGCCTATATATTTAATTCTCACAGTTGGAATGTAGTCAGCTTAAGGGCGGAATCGTATTGTAATGTTAGGTGGCGTTTTATGCGCAGTCTCTTGGTGCTTTTATTACTGCAATTGTAGTCACTATAAAATAATAATATTTACACTTCCAGAGCGCTTTTCACGTATGGGTCACAAAGCGCTGCGCAGAGCTGGGGAGATAACGATATGTCAACAACAACATCAGAAAAGATACATTTAAGTAACATAATAACTATAAAATCAACCAAGGGCATAAAAAAACAGATAAAATAATTGTTAAAAACAAAGGAAGGAATAAGTGTTCCTGAGCAGGCGCAGGTCAACAGCGAGCCATCATCCAATCACAACAACAGTGAGCAGCATCAACTCCGAACCAGAGGACTTCAACAACAAAAAATGTCATAATTTTATCCTATAGAACAAACAATAGTGAAGAGAAATCCCACTGTTTTAATCTTATATTGTAATCTTATATATGTATACTGGCAAAAAAGTACCCATAGCGTTAAAGAGAGTCAAGAGAACCTATTAAGCCCTCTGGATTAAACACGCATGAAAAAAACAATTAGCAACACAGCTGAGACCATTAACTCACTCCCCTTGATATATCAGATTAGTCAGTTGGCATGCCCGTATTCGAACACAGACCTACCCCAATGCTCACGAAATTAATATTATCATCACCGAACAATGCTGTTGTATATATAACGGATACATTTGCAAATCATTTTTAAATACAGTACCTAACGTTTCCACAATAATGAAAGCACTAACTTATTGATGAATACAGTGTAGAAAGATTGAACGTTTTGGAAAAGGATGCACTTAGCACGAATAAGAAACTAACACGTGCGTCTTAACACTCTTCAAAGGCAAGCACTGGCAGCTGTCAAGATTTTAAACTGCTGCCACTGTGGACGTGACTGGTGCTTTCGTCTACGTGGCCTAACGACTAGAGGACTAGAGGTTTGATTCCCGCTTATGGCCAACACCAGCGAGGATTTTCTGAATCGGTCCTGGGCCTCCCCTAGGTCGGCTCAGCCTCAAATGAGCACCTCGTGCAGTGCGTAAATATTGCCCTGCGGGAAACAAAGGCGACTGGGCGTGATGCTTGCCACCCACCCCCTCATGTGCCGTGTCTGCCTTGATACGTGCTCGCTAATAGCTAATAGCGAGCACGTGTCAGACGTATAGGGGGGACCTTTATGCGTGCGTGGAGCCGTAGTAAATTGGTTATCGCACTGCGTTACAAACCCGGCGAATCAAGCAAACATCCCGTCCACACACGGCCTGCCATCAATGGTGAGGGACACAGTAAAAAAAAATCGGCACTGGGAAGACAAAGGCGGTCGCGCATGGTGCTGACCACACGACCCTGCGTCGTGCTCCGCGTCGGCAATCATCTACTCTGATGATTGCTCACCAACACTTTGCCTTTCGGGATAGCCGTGTCAAGCGCTCGTCCTCTCTGCGTGTTGGAGGTAAAATGTGGGAGGCGAAACGTCTCGAAGGAGAGAGAGAGAGAGAATAGGAGTGCTCAGTGACGCGGCTCTCCCGAGAGAACAGCTTTCGTAAACAATCATCATGCATCGAGCCGTGAAAACCTACATCAGTACAATAAGCCGTGATGTCAGCAATATGTTCAGGGGCCAAACGCCGAATTTCGAGGTCTTCCAACCCGGTCGAGGGCGGCACGGTGGCCCAGTGGGTCGCGCTGTCGACTCAGCAAAAAGAGTCCGGGTTCGAATCTCGGCTCGGGTGCCTTTCTGTGTGGAGTTTGCATGTTCTCTCCCTGTGTCCACGTGGGTTTTCGCCGGGCACTCCGTTTTCCTCCCACAGTCCAAAAAAACATGCTGCTGATAGGTTAATTGACTAAATTCCCCGCAGTTGCCCGGTGATGGACTGGCGTTCCATGGCGAGTTTATCCCTGCCTTGCGCCCTGTGTCTGCCGGGATAGGCTCCGGCTCACCGCGACCCTGTACAGGACTAAGCGGTTTCCGGCAATGAGATGAGATGATTTTTTAAATATTTAAACACACCGGGCACGAGCAGTGAGCAGCAGCAGAGCATCATCATCATCATCAGCAGCAGGGGCGGTCTTCCCAGCGTGCGCGTCACTCGAGTCTCCCTCCGCCCTTCCCATCATCCCGGCTGCGGCTCCCCCACCGCCAGCACCACCAACCACCAGCAACCACCACCACCACCACTCCTCCTCGATGTTGTCCGACGAGCACCGAGTACGTGGTGGTTGATCTGAGAGCGAGGAAGGAGGGTGGGGAGGAGGAGCAGGAGGAGGAGGAGGGCTCAGCCTCGCGTTTTTGCCCGCTGTTGTTAATTGCCCGCACGCTCGTCTCCCCGCGGTGCCCTCTCTGGCTATCGAGGCACTCGGAAGAGTTAACACGGCTGCGTGTGTGCCGCGACAGTGGGGCTCAGCACGCATCGGCATCTTAATTAACAACATTATTTAGTGTCTGGAGTGGGAGCGCAGTAATTTTGCGAGGTGGTGGTGGTGGTGAAGAAGGAGTTTTGGAACGGTGTTGCTGCCCGATTCCGCGAGATTCGGAACCAAGAAAGGAATCTTACGGCAGAATTTTTTTGCGTGTTTTTTTTTATTTTTAAAGCTTCGCTATTTATATTTTTAATCCAGCTGAAGAAATAATGGTAGGTTCTGTGCGGAGGGCATGCGGTCGGTGTGTGTGGACTGGCTCGTGTGGTTAGTTTATAAGCCACGATCCTTGTTGCCAGTTTGGCTGCGAGCGACAATTATTTCAAAGATAAAGCCGTGGCCGTGGCGCTGGTGTCGTTTCGAAGGGAATGAAAGTAGCGGATGCTGGGCCGATTACACTGTATGCTGAATGCGTTTCCTCCTCTCGACTGGGGGGGGGGAAGAGACTGTGTGTGGATCCTGTGCGCACACGTGGATCTCTTAACGCTTTGATGCACGGAGGCTGGGACTCGTTGCGCGGGGTTGAAGTCACTTGCTCCGTCGCTTCCTCACCACCCCAACACTCGCCGATTGTCCGTGAAGGCGTTGTTTTTGATTGTTTTGTTTCAGACTGACGCGAATGTGTGTTTTAAGTCCTGCTGCATTGCGTGTGTTTTGTTTAATGGAGGGAGCGGTGGCGCATCGGTTAGCGCACCGCGAACAGTCAACGGTTCGAATGCGGCCACGTGCGTTTGAAGCTCCCACGGCTCTACCGTCAGTGGAGAGCGAGATATGAACCGGTTCTAGATAATCGGTGGGCGCGCACCCCCCATTCCACTTCTTAACTTTACAAAGCCCGTAACTGACCAGTGTGGTGAAGTATGGTCAAACGACCGACATAACCTTTCTGTGTGGAGTTTGCATGCTCTCCCCGTGACCGCGTGGGTTTTCGCCGGGTACTCCGGTTTCCTCCCCCAGTCCAAAAGCATGCTCCTGGATAGGTTGATTGGCTCGCAGACTAAAATTGTCCCGCAATGCCCGGCGATGGACCGGCGTCCCGTCGTTGGGTGTATTCCTGCCTTACGCCCTGTGTTTCCGGGATAGGCTCCGGCTTCACCGTGACCCTATATAGGATTAAGCGGTTTCAGATCATGAGATGAGACCGACATAACTGATAAGGTGTTTTGAGAAGCGCTCGGCATCTAGCAGTGGGTTGTCAAAGGGGGGGGGGGGGTTGATCATTCGACTTTAGGAAGATGTTTACACTGTTCACTGCTTTGCAATGTTGTTGCAAACAATGTTTAATTTTTCTCACGCTTCAAAGTGGTTTTTTTTTGTAATGTGTTTGTGAAGCGGATTTACGTACGGGTAAAAACAATAGCTACTCAAAAGTACTTTAGCACCGAGGGTATTTGGCCTACTTTTCCGCGCCGGTTCTAAATGTAATAATAATAATTTCACTTCAATAGCACTTTTCACCCGAAGGTCACAAAGCGCTGCACAAAGTTGTGGAGAGAAGGGCATGTCAGCGACAAGACGTAACAGTAAATTAGCTACAATAACATGTTTTTTTTACAGCGTATCTGCAATAACCTACCACTGTATTATTTATTGTAAACAGAACTTGGGGGGGGGGGGTGGTCGGTGATTGAAAATTCCATGTTCTTATGGCAGGATCTCGGCGATCCTTAAGACGGCAACTGCTGTTGATTTGTTAAGTTCCAGTGCGCAACCAACTTGTTGTCGGTATAGCCAGAGCATATATAATGAGCTGCTGTTCCTGGTGACCTATTTATAGATTGCTCAACGAAATAATGTGGTTGATCTAGGAGCATATATATGTTTTTTAAAGCCTCTTCATGTCTCTCACCAATCTGAATACACTTACTAAAGCTTGTAACACTAGGATATGGAGTCATTACATCAACAATGCTAATGTACCTGAGTAAAGGAAAATAAGATGGTTATTATAAACCGGTCCGGTGGATTAATCAACTTTCTAGGTCCCGTGGACCAGGGTGCCCGTGCGTAAAGTATAGTAAAACTTTCCACCATGCAATTAGAATTATTCGTTGTCAGTAATTTGTCGACACTGATAGTCTATTAACGAACCACCGTGCAGCGTATAATGTGTATGATATGCATTTGTGTGTTCAAGCACATCATCACTGTAGCGCACAGGCAAAACTATCTTCTGGATGTCCCTAAGCTGTAATGTCCTTGCCTAACGTGATTAACTCAAATTTATGGATTCCACACACAGACAATGCCCTCTGGTATTTCCTAACAAGCGAGCGAGTGCAAGCTAATGGACCCAAGATTACAGTCTACTGTAGTCTAGGCAGTGCCACGCTAAAGATCACACGCTGTGCCATGTCCGAGTATTTTAAGACTTTTATCGTTATTTCACCGCCTCCTATTGTTACAATTCCAAAAATTATTGTATCATTTCACTACTTGCAGCTGGGGTTAACGTCTGAACATTCTTATCGGTTTTCAATATTAGTTGACGGTAAAACAGCCGTATCACTACAGGGAAACATTGATGGCTTTGATGATAAGTGATGGAAGTTTGTCAGTGTAGTTGCAGAACTTCAGTTGAAATATTTGTCCGAGGACAGGAATTCTCACCCGGCAGAGCCCCAGTCACGATGTGCAGTTGCTGGTCACTGTTCGCTGGCTGCCAGATGCCTTCATTCGATCTTTGGACCAAGAGCGAAGGTCTCGTAATGCTCAGATTTTATGCGGTCTGGACAGAACATCCCATTGTGTTTCACGATTAAATATGTAACCACAATAAACAATATGCTTGGTTTACGCGAGACCAGCATATGACCAGGAGATGGTATAGAGCGTTGACATTTGTCCATGTATTTAAAACAATTGAAAGTGTTTAACCGTAAACAATTTCGCCAAAGTAATGTTGGGCTTGACAGTTGCAACATATTTCTGTTACTGTACGTGTACATCTTTAGCTAAATTTTATTTGCATATCTGGACGGTATTCTGTGACCATATTCAGGCTGTTTTCTTAGCTGAGTTTGCCGTACTGTAATGTGATGTCATGCCTTTTGTGAGCAAGTTTTTAGTGGCTGTTGATCGTAAAATTCCACATTCATCTTTGAACTCTAGGAATCTACAACGCCATGAGCGGTTAAATCAGGCGGTGCATTGTTTTAGTACCAGTAAAATTACATTTTGATTGTAAATCGCAGTGTCTCTTCGTATCTATGAGCACGTTGACATGCAAGCATTGCCACGTTGCCGTGTAGATTGTACAGTCGGGTGTAATGTGCTAATGGTGACGGTGATGCATCCATTTGGTGTGGGTTTTTTTAGCGGATCAGTTAAAAAAAACCCCTTTAGTTCTGTATTTACGAACGTCGGTTTAATCATCGATTCGTCTTCGCCCCATGACTGACTGGCGTTGGCGCAGCAACCAATTCTACAGCAACTTTAATCCGTTCATTCATCAGTATCAGGTTGTAAGATTACGATAATGTATATGGACGTGTGCGTCTATGAAACAACATGTTGCAGTTTATGTAGTACGTATATTCTGTGATGGGTTTACAGCACCACGTTGTGCACAATCGAATCTTGCATCTAATCTTGCATCTAATCTTGTGGTTAATAATTTCATCACCCTAATTATTCTAGATGTTTTAGTGTTAACTTTTGTGTTCAAAATGCATTGCGATTAGAAAAAAATACCTACAACGAAACTTAGGGAGATTTTTTTTCTTCCAGGCTCTTGGGGCATTGTTTTGTTTAGATTTGGGATGAAATGTGCCTACACGGTGGATGCACATGAGTGGATTTCCGAATATATCCGCGACCACGTGGCGGTGGTCGGATTTGCTCGGGTTCTCTAGTTTCCTGTCACATTCCACACACTTTTTTGTTTGTTAAATATGCCTACGTAGAACTCTCTCTCTCTCTTTAAAAACGAAAGTCTGAACTCCTTGAGGCTCTCCTGGTTAAACATTTAGGTCTATATATAAAATGTGGGACCTACGTTTTCTTAGATGTCAAATTCATTTAAACCATAATTGGTTTTAACTTGGACATCAGGAGTGTTCTATAATGCAAAAAATCAGCTTACAGATGAACGCGTGGGGCGAATTCTTATTTTACTGGCTAAATCACCGCCGCTCTTAGTTTCACTATGTAGTGTGTTGTCAGGTTCATACTGATCTTATCTCCCGTAGGGGTTTAATAATATTTGCATTTCTGAACCGCCTTTGCACAAAGATGTCATAACAACATCAGAATAGATGAATTAAGTAAAATTATGACTATAAAGCAATGAAGGACATCATATCATAAATAAGCGGTCTTCCGAGGTTGATGCAACAGAACACCACAATGGCCCACACAAAAGGTGTCTCAATATGCATATCGGATGCGTGAAAAACATGACATTTCCAAGAATTAGTTTTCCCCACACCTGGCGTTAGGCACATTGAAACACACTGCCCTGACCTTATCTCAAAATAATCAGTTGCATTGTGACGTTATCTGTGCTTTCAAAGACAATCACTGTTAATTGTTCGAGGGTGACCTATTATCATGTGGACCGTCAGGGATAAGGTTAATTTATGTGCACATGAGTTAATCAGGTTGTTGTTTTACAGGTGACGGTGGTGAATTCTGTGGAAACTGCCCACCTGGATATGATTGTAAGTTAATGGGTTTACAGTACTGTAAGTATTCTATATCTTGATGGATAGCATTGGTTTATAAATGAATGTTGATAGGCATGCTTTCTATTACCACTCCCAGGAAGAATGTCTTTCCCAGGCCAGTTTGATTCCCACCTCGGGTGTCTTTATGTGGAGTTTATGTGTTCTTTCACTTTTCTGCACGGGTTTCCTCCAGGTTATCCGGATTCCTCCCACCGTCTCAAGACACGCTGCGCCTAAGTTAATTGGGCTGCTGAGTAAATTGCTCCCAGTGCCCTGCGATGTACTAGCGTCAAATCCTGGTTATAACCCCGCCTTCCGCTCTCTGCTTGCCGGGATAGGCTCTGGCCGTACGCGACCCTGTCCAGGATTAAGCGCGTATTGATAATGGAATGAAATTGTGTTGTGTGTGTGTGGGTTCACGTTACTCTAGCGGCCAGTAGCTGCCACTATCTTCACTAAAGTGTTCAGAAATTAATTAAACCTAGAATCGAATTGCAGCGCTGAATCCCAGAAATGTTATCGAATTGCGTCAGATGATGGGTGGGTGAATGAAATCCGCCACTCGTTTTTAGTTTGCACTCTGAAAAAATCCTGGCTGGTATTGCGAGCTGAGGCTCAATTACGAGTTGGTTGGCCATAGCGTAGAGAAACTAAACAGAGATTTCATATTCAGAGATTCCGTCCAAGTGGAAGATTTTATTTCTGATTATGTTGGGGGTTTTTTTCCCCCCTTCACTTCAGTGGATGCTATTTGTCGGTAACAAGACACTTGTGTGCAGCATGCGAGCTAAGCTCAGGTGTATGGAAAAGGAATACGCAGCATAATCCACTACACAATAGCCACCCCTTTGAAAGCGACGCCTTTGATTGCAGAGCAGTGTAGTGTTTGATAAAATACCGCCTCTCCACTCATACATGAGATGAAGTGCCACGATACGATGAATCGTCACAATTCGGATCGCAGTCTCATTCACGAATTGAATCCTTTTTGTCTGATCATTTCCCATTTCTGCTGCGGCACTTGCCTTGCTAAATGTCATTTACATTCGGGACAATATGACAACATAAATAACTTACTCTATTTAAGATGGAAAATGTGTTGCTTGTATAGTGAGCATAGGAAAACATTTAAACCATTGGTGATTACATAGCTGCTTAAAATGAATATATATATTCCTCCGGCAGTTGGAAGCGTCCTGTTTATTTTGAGCTCTTGCCGTAAAAATAATGGATCGCAAGCGGTGAGTGGCCTCCCACAATTCACTTGACAGCGCCGCAAGCGGCCTACCAGCTACCGATCCTGGTGCAGAGCTGCACTTCCCCCCATCGATGTTTGTGCCGTTTGCGTCTTTGTCTCCTCAGCATGACGCTCAGATGGATTACTATGGCAACCGCCTGGCCACCTGCTCCTCCGACCGCACCGTCAAAATCTTTGACATCCGCAACGGAGAGCAGACCCTGGTTGCTGACCTCCGAGGGTGGGTTCAGCTGAGGTTGCGACTATTGTGGTGGAGGGGCGCTCGCGTGTGTTTGTGTGTGTGTGGGCGCATTTCGCTACAAAATAAATTGTGCCGGGGATGTGGTGGAGAGTGGCTGGAAGTGACTGGTGATATACAGTGTGTGCTCAAGTGAATATGGGTGGGCACATCAAGGCCCACGTATAAAGACTGGCTTTAGGAACGTCTAAATAATATACAACTTTGGGAGTCGTGCTGCCGATGCTCACCGTTTGACTAGCATTAGCGCTGTAGTTTAGTACTGTCCAGAAATTACGCAACTCCGTATAGTGTGTTGAAGTATTACGTTATAGAGAACTGTATAGTACAAGAAGCAATGTAAATAAGATTGCAAGCTGTACATTGGATAACTATGCTGCTCTTCATGGAATCAAAAGGGATTTTATTATTCATATGACCGATTATATAATGTGGTAACGCAAACCTGGGCGGCATGGTGGCACAGTGGGTAGTGGTGTCACCAGACAGCAAGAACCGTCAGGGTTCAACTGGTTAGGGTGCATTTCTGTGTGGAGTTTGTGTTCTCTCCCCTTGCCCGCTTTGATTTTCGTCAGTACTTCGGTTTCATCCCACCGCCCAAAGACATGCTGTGAAGGTTAATTGGCGTGCTGAGCAATTTTTCCTAAAGAGTATGCTCTGTGATGTACTGGCGTCACATCATGGTTATAGCCCTGCTTTGCACCCTCTATCAGTTGGATATTGGCCGGGATAGGCTCTGTCCCCCCCCCGCCAGCCTGTACAGGATTAAGTGGTTATTGATAATGAATGAATAACATTGGTGGTTTAAAATGCCATGCAATTATAATGTAGAGAGAGGGTCAAAGCTGAAATATCTTATGCTGCTGGCTGACAGAATATCCTCCACTAGAGCAGGGGTTCTCAACCTTTTGCACCTCAAGGCCCACTTGGCCTACTTAGGTCCGGTCTTCACGGACCGTTAGGTGGTGCTTGGGGCCCACTGATGGATTGTGACCCAGCAATAGAGATTAGTAGCTCTAGAGAGGCCCTGTCTAATGGGTATAGTGTTCTACTCTTCCACAGCCGTCAGTCGGTCTTTAAGCTGGAAGGAACCGTTGTGCTATGCAGCTCGTTTAAACAGTTGTCCAGCGGGGAAGGATTCTGCACGTTACAACAGTAGTAAAGGAACAGCTTCATAAACATTAACACGAAAATATTAAACAGCTGAACCAATCTTTTTTTGAAAATTTCACACGATAGCATTTGAATTGACTCCATCAAACATTGAATTTAATTTTAATTCGAAGGCTTTCGTGACCAATGTTATCAGTAGATTCCATTTTATGGGTTAGGTTACGTGAAAAATGTTGTAAAGCTTCCACCACCCGACAACAGCCAATCAGTAAAGTATGTCAACGTTAACAAAATGTGCCAATTCACTATCAGCACACCCGTGTGTTTAAGAGCAGACTTATAAATGCCATAAAAAAATGGAATCAATTGCTTGAATTAAATATTATTAATTATTATTTAGCAGGCGCCCTTATCCAGGGCGACTTCTATTGTCACAGAGGTGTGAGGAAACCACAGCGAGGGGAATACAGGCCATGCTTTCAGCCAGTGCCAAATCTTCTCGTGTGGTCAATGTAAATTATAATTTAAAACTTAAAAGTAACAACGCGAGACGGAAAAAAATAAACTGTCCACTCAGCAGCGACCGCGTCTGCACGCAGCGGTATTTTCGACAACCGGTGAACCCGTTAGCTTTTCGGCGAAGGTGCTGCTGGCGCATCCGCCGCTCCCAACCCTGGGCGTTGGCTTCCTGTCGCTGGGCGCGTGCAGGCACGAGGGCCCCGTGTGGCAGGTGGCCTGGGCCCACGCCATGTACGGGAACGTGCTGGCGTCGTGCGCCTACGACCGCAAGGTCATCATCTGGAGGGAGGAGGGCGGCGCGTGGGAGCGCATCTACGAGTACGCGGCGCACGAGTCTTCAGGTGGGCGGGCGCTGCTTTCCCCGAGGCAGCGGGGCCTGCGGTGGAGGTCGGACTGTTGTTCGAGTGGGGGGTTTGGGTGGGAGGTGCTCTTCTTGGGGGGGGGGGTGGGCGGGTGGTAGAGCGCGATGGTTGGCGTGCTGTCATACGAACCCGGTGACCCGAGTTCGATTCTTGCTCACGCCCTATACCGTTGAAGGTTATCTTGACCTGTCCGTGCCTCCCTTAGGTTGACTCAGCCTTAAATGAAAGCATGGCGAGGCGTGTAAACATCACTACTCGAGAGTTACAACGGCAGCTAGGCATTGTGCTGGTCGCGCACCCTCTTTAGTACCATGTTAGTCTTAACAGGTGCTCGCTAACAGCACTTGCCCCAACAGTCTGTTAATCCTACGTTGCGGGTCTGTACCTTTGCATTGAAAATCTGCAATAATAAGGGCTGTGCTTTAGTCATCCACTAGAATTCCTTGTGGACAGAGTGGTAGGAGCCAGTGTACTTTACTTAATAGTAAAAGGTGTAGTTTTTATTTTACCACATGTAAAACCCGTTGAGGAACTAATGTTCACTTTCGATGGGGACTTAGTTACGGAATAGAAACGTGGCTACAGCAAAAACATTCTCAAAACAATCCGTGCTGGAGGTGGCGGGCGTCTATATCCCCCCTCGTTTCGCAAACGGGGTGGGAAACAATAGACTTCAGACCCCACTGAAAATCCCAGTGGACAGAAAAGTTGAAGCCATGTTCCTGACTTTGAACGGTGCAAAGTTTGTAGTTCCTTTTATCGCACGCACCGGTACGCCTGTAATAACTTGTGCGGCATTGAAATAATAATTACCCAGTCAATCAAATGTGGAAAAATCGTGGCTTGTAATGATGATATCACTTTCGCTCCGGTGTGTAGCCATGGAGGGACACAAGCCGAGGGGGTGAGTCGGCAGTTACCACCAGAGTTCTTTATGTGTTGGGCTAAGCGGCTGCGTATCGTGTCTCCTCCGTCACAGCTCCTTCACGAACACTGCTCTAGACCCACTGAAAAACAGCAGCTGAAAAGCTGCTGTTTTTGCCTGTCCTTTCTAGAGCGCTTTTCACCCGAGGGTCACAAAGCGCTGCACAGAGTTGTGGAGAGAACGGGACGTCAACAACAACATCAGAGTAGATCAATTAAAAGTAGAACAGCGGCTATAAATCAATGAATGACTCAAATAATAGATAAAATAATAGCATAAGCAGCTTAGAAGTTTGGCCAAAACATGACCGGGGAGAATTGGTGGCAGTGGCTCCTCCACAACCACGTGTTGCTCACTCCAGACAGATCGGTCGCACTGTTCCCCGGCACCAACCAACGCCTCGCCATCACTCGGCTCGCTTAACGTGTCATCGCCGGCACCCACGTCGCACACTCACCGCATCTACAAATCCTCGGCACAACGTTCGACCCCCTTTACTCTCGCTCAGCACGCGCGTAAACAACAACAGCGACAACATCACCGCCGCCGTCATCTACGAGCACGCTAGCAACTCTGTCCCCTACCCTACACCCAAACGTCCCACACCGTCGCCCGCACCATCATCGTGAGCCGTTCATACCACCACAACGCAATCCACTCGGGCATCTCGAGATGCACTAAAACTACAGTGACTACAAAACAACCCGGCACGTGCAGTCCTCCACATCAGAGCTCGAAACCGATCTACGGCAAACTGCATCAAGGCACTGCGCTGGTTCCACGTACGCCACCGCTTCGCTTACTAAACGGCGCCGGTCAGCCACCGAGTGTAACCCACACAGGCCTCCCACAATACCTCGCTGTGCGACTCTGGCCGCTCGTGTCCACACGATCCCGCACACGACCGCGGCCCGTGGGAACACCTGCTACACGCGTCCCGCTGGCGCACGCATAGCGCCGCTTCTCCGTTGTTGCACCCAGAGCCTGGGACGCTGTCTAGCGCAACAACTTCATACAAATGTTTGCATTTGCAGAGCGCTTTTCACCCGAGGATCACAAAGCGCTGCACAGACTCATCTGCACCAAATCCCCCACTGGTTAAAAAAAAATACCTCCCCATTTCACCAACGTGCACCAAATAACTCCTGAGCCAGGCTCCGCGCCTGTTTATTTGTTAATGCGTCGCGGTTGTTTAAATATGCGCACGTTACAAATTGAATTTGTTATTATAACATTTGAATTGGTCAGCTTACAGGCTGCTATAACTAAGATTTATAACTGAGACAGACCCTTTGAAGGCTAATCATTTTGGCCTCGTGTACAATGTATAGGCTTGATAATTGCTTTACAAACCTGTTATTTTGGGATAGCCTTGTCAAGTGCGCCTCCTGTTTCCTTCACAATGTTTTACCTCCGGCGTTGGAAACATCCTCAGGCGTTCTGAGTACTCAGGAGAAGAAAAGCCCCGGTATGACTATCCCAAAAGAACAGCTTTGGTAAGCTTTCATTATGTATTGAGCCGTGAAAATCTATATAAGAACAATAAATAGACTTAATCTAACATCCGACTGGACACTGAGGGTGGTGTAATAGGCGCTATTTAAATGGATATTGTGATTCTGGATCAGATATTTCTGGCAACATTTGTTTATGCAGCAAACGCTTTACTAGTTCCAGTTTAACAAGTGTCATCAGCAGTGTGTGGCCGTTTGTGAAAATGCTACAGGTTTGCCGCATGTTACAAAATCATTTGTAGTGAAATGTGATCTGCCAATAATTCCTCCTATTAACACGAATGAGAGGAATTACCTAAACTATTCCTGCCTGATTATTTTGTAAGGCAAATGTGGGAACAGTAGCCTCTCGGTTAATTGCGCTTTGCCTGGGGGATGAACCGCACGGAATGCTAATTTATTTTCAAGCGGTGGGCGCTGAGCGAGCGCCAGGTCCTTGCGCTTTGGATGCTGGCGTGTCCCCCGCCGGTGGCCTCCATCGTCGTCAATCCTGCTTCCTAACCAATAAACCGGCTCCCATAGCTCTCATTCCAGTCCTCTCCTCCACGGTGCCTCGTCGTATTGTTGCTGAGTGTGATTCATCACTGTTTTCCAAATATCCGCAAGGCGCATATTCGTTAGAGAGGCTGGCAGTGTCACATTATTTCCATTACTGGTCCTAATGATAATGATAATTGCATTTATACAGCGCTTTTCACCCGAGGGTCACAAAGCGCTGCACAGAGCATCGTAGTGTGGGTTTCGGCCGGGTACTTAGGTCTCCTCCCACCACCCAAACACACCGCCCAGGTTAGATAGTCCTGAGCCAATGGTGGAGAATGTCTCCCTGCCTATGGCAAGTACCAGTCTATCCACTGGTGTAGTGTCCAATCACTATTTGTGAACATGTTACTGAATAAAGACCTAGATGCATTGACCTCTCGCAATGTTAATTCTTGGTAACAATCACTCCCAACTACATCAGCATAACACAATTGTGAATATATTTTTTATTTCGTGCAATAATAGTATGTATTCGCCATAACGTACACAACACGCTTGTGAAATTGCCCTGTACGATCGTGAAATTGCTTGGATAAGTTGGCTTGGCTCATAATAGTGGTTTTGTTTAGCGCTATGCCACTGAAATTTCTTCTAAACTTCGAAGGGCTGCTCCTTGAATGTTTGCACAGGAGCTCTAAATGGGATCTGATGAGGGGAAGAGGGGGATGTGTGTGAACAAAGTCAAGGCTGCGAGCCACTTATAACAGGCTGCGGTTAAATCGCTTCTCGCACAAAAGTGTCTATGTTCTGCCGGTCCCACAAAAATTCACACGATGCATGCAATGCGCATGGCACTGCGTACAATGGTGTCATTGTAGGAAGCCCCCTCGAGCTGATGTCTGTAAGATCCCAGGCCCGAATCTGGTCCGTTATTGATATTTAGACAAGGCTCTCGAGCATTGTGAGCTGATGGTCCGAGGTTGATCACTGATGACTGATGAAATCGCAGTAGAACTCTGCTGGTCCTGTGGTGGAGCTCTGCGGATCCTGTGCCGCAGCTGTGGTGCTGATCCTGCATTGGCTCCGCGGTGGAGCTGCGTTTGCTCCGCGCTGAAGCTGCGTTTCCTCCGCGGCGGAGCCGCGTTGCCTCCACGGCGGAGCCACGCTCGCTCCGCGGCGGGGCCGCGCTGGCTCCACGGCGGAGCCGCTTTCGCTCCGCGGCGGGGCTAATCTCGTGCCGTGCCTCCACCGTGTTGTGTGGCGACAGTGAACTCGGTGTCGTGGGCGCCACGAGAGTTCGGCCTCGTGCTGGCGTGCGGCAGCTCCGACGGCGCCATCTCTGTGCTCTCGTGCTCCGAGGAGGGCGGCTGGGATGCCAAGAAGATCGGCAATGCCCACTCGGTGTGTGCGGTGAAACGTCTTCGCGACGCGCGGATTTGTTCGTCATCGTTGCCCGCTTCGACCTCTAGAAGGCCCCCGATGAAGCCGGCAGACACAGGGCGCAAGACAGAACGATACCCGCGCTGGGACGCCAGTTCTTTGCAGGGCAACGGGGCAATCTAGTCGTTTGGCCAATTAACATTGGCAGCAGCCTGTCTTTAGACTGGGAGGAAACCGGAGTACCCAGCGAAAACCCACGTGCTCACGGGGGAGATCATGCCAACTCCACATAGAAAGGCGCTCGAGTTGGGAGTCGAACCAGAGACCTGCTTGCTGTGAGGTTACAGTGCTACTCACTGTCACTATGTGGATTTGGAGGCTGGCGAAATGTGTTGAATTGCGCTCGCAAGAGTCGATTGTTGACAGTTGCCGAACGTTTATTTGCAATGGGTGTTGAGCACGAGGCAGTAAAAACGAGATTATTGCAGGCGCCAGTGGTGCTGATTGATCAGGTGAGTGGAGGGTGCTGTGTTAGGTGGCCAGTAAGAGACATAGTGGCTTACAGTTCCATATGATTGTTTGTCGAGAGGTGCTCGCATTCCGTTTGCTGACCTGAGTTACTGGTAGAATTTCATCATCATTTTCAATGCCCACTTTATCCTGTACAGGATCACAGGGGGCTGGAACCTATCCTGGCAGATAGAGCGCACAAGGCGGGGATATTCCCAGGATATGACACCAGACCATGTCAGAGCACTGGGGGTATTTCACTCGGCAGGTCAATTAACCTAGGCAGCAGCCGTGTCTTTGGACGGTGGGAGGAAATCGGAGTACCCAGCGAAAATCCGCACTGAGACAAGGAGTGAACGTGCAAACTCCAAATAGAAAGACACCCGGGCCGGGAATTGAACCCAGGTATTGTTGCCGTGAGACAGCAGCGCTAATCACTACACCACCCTACTGGTGGAATTTCTGCATTCCAGTGATTTGGAGGGCAGGGGAGTGACAGCGGTTTCATAAATTGAATAGCCGCGGAAAAGTAATAATAATAAATATTAATATGATTATCCAGCCCAGAGGTCATGAAAATTCCACATCGCACTGCCGCGTGCGCTGGTTATTCCGTAAGTCTCACTACAAAGCGGCACGAATTTATCTACTGCTGAGGGATTGTCGGATTATTCAGCAGGATTAGAATCTGTGCACGTGATTCTGAAGCAAGTGCTTAAACCACAGCACAACCTGGCAGGATAAAATAACTTTGAATAACTTTCCGCTTAACCTGCCATTCGATGATTTAATAATATTGATTTGCTACTTTTTTCCCCAATCCACTGCTGGATGAAAACTTCCCCACGCCATCACAGTCGTATGGGTTTTCAAATCAGTCCTCATCGTGCTGGTTAGTGTGGGTTGGTGATTGCCGGGACCCTGAAGCCGTTTCATTGCCACGCGTCTGTGACGTTGGTCGTGACCTGGCAGTTGAACTCGGGACGTCGGGTTCGTAGTACAGTGCGCAAACCGCTGCATCACCGCTCCATCTGGCCGCGATCTCATTTCTATTTACGCCTTCGGTGTAGCAGGGCTTGCAAATCAACGTGCCTCTGCAGACGCTGGAAACGTTACTGCGGTTACATGTGTGGGTTAAGCATGATGAATGTAGGAATACATTAATTAAACGCCGTAATTATTTACTCGGCTCCGTGGGTGGTTGGGCAAGCGGCTCGCAACCAGAAGGTTGAGAGTTGAAATACAAGTCAGGGGTTGACTCAGCCAATCATCCTTTCAGGGCTGATAAAACGAGTACTATTTTGTGGGGAAGTGAAGTAGGTTGTTTTATGGCTAGATTCACGCCGCACCGTGGCATGTGACATTTCCACCACCGTCTCAAGGCTTTAAACAGGAGAAAAACACCGCCTGATCGCTCACGTGAGCAAGAATCTATTTTGGCTTGTAGTAAATACGCAGCGTATCCGAATGAACAGAAGATGAAGACTTGTGATGATACACCGATGTATTTGTTGAATTGTGTGCGTGCGAATCGATTATTTATGATGTATTGTAAATATTCATCAACATTTGTCCGTGCCCACTTAATCCTGTATAGGGTCATAGGGGTGGAATCTTTCCAAGCATTCACAAGGTTCCAGGTAGGACTTTACTCAGGATGGGACACCATTCCATTGCAGGGTATCGGGGCCAGGTTTGGCCAATTAACCTGTGCAGCAGCAGCCCCGTATGTTTTGAACTGTGGGAGGAAAGTAGAGAACCCGGCAAAAACCCACACGAACTCTGGGAGAACACGCAAATGCTCCACAGATACCCGAATTGAGGAATCAAACTGGGGTTCTTTTTGCTGTGCGACAGCAACGCCATCTACTGCGCGCCACCGTGGCGCCCCACTCCACATTCTACACGTGACACGGGGTTGTCCACGCACACACGACTGTGAACTCTCGACGGCACCCATCCGCGTGCTCTCGCGTGCCGGTGCTCCGCGCGGGGCGAGCGGGAACCAACTCCTCCGCTACCTCGTCCGCCCCCGCACCCGCAGATCGGTTGTAACGCCGTGAGTTGGGGTCCCGTGATGGCGCCTGTGGGGAACCCCCAGGGGCCGTGTGGCCAGAAGCCCATCCGGAGGTTTGTGTCGGGCGGTTGCGACAACCTCGTCAAGATCTGGAGGTGAGCACGATGACGGCTGCTGGTGGGGAGCTCCGTTGATTTAAGATCCCGCTGCGCCGTGCAGCAGTTAGACGGCGGTTGGCGCTCGTTGCAATAAACCCGCTGGACTAAGTTGGATCCGCGGCCGTGGGTAACATCGCTGGTGATTTCCTGAAAGTGGTCCTGATCTTTCCACATATTGACTCCGCTGTAAACGATTGCTTGATGTGGTATGAGAATTGCTCTCCCGAGCTCTCATTTCAAGATATCCGTATGGAGCATTCCTCCTTTTCCTCTAAATGGTGTGGTGTGTAGACATCACCACTGGGGAGACATTGTTCGTGTGTGATGCCGACCATTAACAACACTGCGTACGCCGTACCGGCCTTAATAGGCGCTCGCAAACACCGCTGTCTGGCAATCTGTAGCTGAAGAAGGGGGGGGGGGGAAGGGCAGTGATCTTTGCAATCCTCTTTGCAGGGAGAAGGACGGGCAGTGGGTGGAGGAGCAGAAGCTGGAGGCTCACAGTGACTGGGTGCGCGACGTTGCCTGGGCGCCGTCCATCGGGTTGCCCATCAGCACCATCGCCAGCTGCGCGCAGGTGCCGCCCTGCACCGCACGGCACTGCTCCCGTGAACGCCGTTACCCGCGAGCGGCCGCGTCGACGGCGCCGTCGGTTTTTCGGTCGACAAAGGCCACCGAGTGGACGCAGATGACCGAGCGTAGGCGGTGACAATGGCCGTGACGAGGTGAAGCGCGAGCAGAGGTGATGGAGTAAAAAAAATAAAACCCCCAAAAATGTTATTGCTGCTGATTTTCCGTTCTGGTGCCGTTCTTGTTGACGTGCCGTTCTCTCCGCAGCTCTGTGCAGCGCTCTGTGACCCTCGGATGAAAAGCGCTCAATAAATGCGATTATTATTATTATTAAATGTTCCAAAATGAATTGAAACTGGTTCGGTGGTGGCACTGCTGTGGCGCCGGTGCGCAATCATAATTGGCGAACAAAATATCAACGCATCCGCCAATGATGTTGCATCAAAAATCTATGTGCACTAGGCGATGTTTTGGTAAATGGCCCTTAGGCATAGTGCATAAGAGGGGATAGGATCACTTAGGAACTCTATTGGCGACTGCAGTGCATAGAGGGAGACCGACATTGTGATTATAGACTTCACTGATTGACTGACGGCAGGTTTTATGGAGGTGGATATCACACAATCGGCAACATTTAAACATTAAGATCGGGCTACATGTTTGACTGGTTAGGTAATCTAATCAAAGACTTGCTGATGGGATCACGTAATCCAGAACGTCTCTCATCTCATCTCATTATCTGAAACCGCTTAATCCTATACAGGGTCACGGTGAGCCGGAGCCTATCCCGGAAACATAGGGCGTAAGGCAGGAATACACCCGACGACGGGACGCCAGTCCATCGCCGGGTAATCCAGAACGTGACTCATGCAATTGCTTTTGGCATTGATTTGACCAAGGCTGTGGTTACAACAACAGAGCTATGAATCAGTGAGCACTGCCTGCCACTTGACCATCTGTGGTCGCCACGACCTTCATCACTTGTGGTCCCACCTGTCCTGGTTCCACTCATTGCGTGCGGTCGCGATCAGCACACAGTCGATCACGGCGTGGAGCTTCGTCTGTGTGTGTGGGTGGTGCGGTGGTTACGCTTGTGCCCCACAGCAAGAAGTGATGGGGTTCGACTCCCGCTTTGGGTGTCCCTCTGTGGAGTTTGTGTTTTTCTCGCTGTCCACGTGGGTTTTTGCCGGATTCTCTGGACACCTCCCATAGCTAAAATAAAATCGACACTAATTGGCCGACAACATTTTAATATGTAGAAGATGCAGGGTTTGGCAAATGTTGGCGGCAACCACGGACATGGTTGCCTTTCCCTTCCTCACCTCTTTGCGGTTTCCTCACTCGTTTCAATCGCTTTCTCTCCGACATTGAACGAATGTGTGCGGCGCGTTCTAAACACTACGACTCTCATTTTCATTTCTGCTTCATCGCCGTCGGCATCGGGCACCGGGCAGGATGGCCGGGTGTACGTGTGGCAGTGCGAGGACCCCTCGGGCAGCTCGTGGGCGGCCAAGCTGCTGCACAAGTTCAGCGACGTCGTGTGGCACGTGAGCTGGTCCATCACCGGCAGCATCCTCGCCGTCTCCGGCGGCGACAACCGGGTACACGGTTCATTCGCCCGCTGCGCGTGTAATCCCTCTCCTGCTCTCAGCGTGTGCGCTTCAAGTGGCCTCGAGGAACATCTGGCCGGACACTAGCGCCGCGCCGAACGGCTGTTGTTGTCGTGGGTCGTCGCTCGCGGGGAGCGGTTAGCGCGCGGTGCTCTTAGCCTGGTGACCCGGGTCCAATTGTGCGGCACGGTGACACGGTGACGCAGTGAGTGGCGCTGCTGGCCTCACAGCAACAAGGTTCCGGGTTCCATTCCTGGCTCGCGCCGTGGCTTCTCTCCCCGTGTCCGTGTGGATGTTCGCAGGGTACTTCGATTCCCTTCCACAGTGCGACGATTGGCTGCCTTGGTTAATTGTCCTGGCTCGAATTGCCCCCGATGCCCTGTCAGATGTTGTAACTTGCTTACCCGACGCTGTTGCAAAACTGTTTGAAAAAAGCTACATTGTGCAACGATTTTTTTTCCAGCTTAAATAAAGACTGCCACTCACGGCCAGCAACAGTAATGAGTTTTAAAACTGATCCTGGGCCTCCCCTAGATCGACTCGGCCTTATACGACCGTCCGGTGCCGTGCGGAAATATCGTCACCAGGTGGGAAAAAGGCAGCCGATCGTGGTGCTGGTCACCCACCTCCTCATGTGCCGTACCAGCCTTCATAGGTGCTCGCTAACCGCACTTGACCCAAAAGCCTGTTGAGGCTCTACGGGGAATCTTTAGCTTCATGAGTTATCACGGCTCCTTGCACAGGTGTGCTGTCGGCCGCTGTTCTGCGCCGTCAGCAGAAGAGTGCGGGGCGGCAGAGTCCACGGTGACCGTAATACCCTTGAGCGGCAATGCTTCTCCGCCGTCACAACCGTGTTGACCTTGCGTGGTGAAGCCAGATAATCCCCGTAACCCGCACCGAGGCGTGGGGGCGGAGGGGGGGGCAGGTACGGCGTACACGCGTGCTGCTGCACGTGTTCTTGAGCGATATTGACCCCCCCCCACTGTCTTTCATCCGGGCCTGTGCCACGCTTCGCAGGTGACGCTGTGGCAGGAGTCCGAGCAAGGCCAGTGGGTGTGCGTGAGCGACGTTAACAAGAGTCCGGATGGAACGGCTGACCAGCCATGAGGGCCTTTCTCCACTGCTGCTTGAGGCACAAAGGGCACAACCATTACGAACGATTCCTTCCTCTGAAGAGCTGAATGCTTCTTGCTAAGATCTCCTCTCCATACAACGCCACTACGTTGGCATACTCTTCGGCTGTGTCAAGAATAACGTTTCGTACTACTGTGTAGGTCTCCGGCGGCTGTGCTGGATATTTCTAAGATGTGTGTTTTTTTTTTGGTCGGACCGAATGTTACTCGGCACGATGTTCTGGGCATTAAAACGGGGTTTGGGCAATTCCAGGATCTTACTTAATTTCCCGGGAGACTTTTCAGCATGGTAGCACGAGATGCAAACCACTGTGCCGCAAGATGTCAGCCATTGTGTCAAATAACACGTGGTGTGCTTGAAAGGCCAGGTCGTTAAAGAAAGTTTCAGCGATATTGTTTCGTTGGTTTAAAGCTAAGACCAATGTTTGATTTCTTCTCCAGTTAGTGTGAACCTTGTCACATGACAATTTGTGTTATGTTTGGCGTAGCCGTGCGTTTAAAAATCTGCAGTGTGGATTGTCGTAATGATGTGCCTTTGAAGAGCCGATTTTATCATTTGGAATTGGTTCGTGGTGCAACCAATTTAGGTTAATATTGATAAAATGTACATTAGAGAATCGCTAATCTATCGATTTATAAAACTATATGGTGCAGGAGATGAGTGATGCCAGAGTGGTACATCGCTCACTCCGCTATGAATCTGCTGCTATGATACGAGTGGACCTGAGTTTTGTCTCCCGGCTAACATCAGTGGCACGTGATATCTGAACTGGTTGTGGGTCTGGCGTTATCAACCGAGCAACGCTGAGCCACGTGGTGCGTCGTGGTCAAACAAACCCCATTACTTTACCAACGTGGCACAGGGAGACCTTTTACATAGCGTGATCTCCATGCTACGTACGCTGAAGCTTGTGCAAGATAATTTACACTACGAATGTAAAGTTGGAATGAGGAGGGTGATGTTGCTGCTTGAATTGGTTGTCAATTCAGCCAGAACCGGATATTATATTGTAACAGACTTCACATTTAAAAAAAAAATCTGAACCAATTGGAAACATTCTGTTTGTCGCGGCTATTTTAACAGACAAATGTTTGCTCAGAAACTCGAGTTCAGAATTCTGGGAGTTGCTCTGTTTTTCTCTGAATGTCACTTGACGTGAGCATGCCACGTCTGTTTGGAATAACATGGGATTATTGGTATATGTAATAGGAGGCGTGCGTGATTTGACAAAGATGTGTGTCTAATCACTTTTGACGCAAGAGGGATTATATGCTTTGTGCTGAAGGACTTGAAGCAATCTGTCCGTAAAGCAGGGTGCCCAGTATTGGTGTTGTAAGCGAGAGGTTGTTATTTTATTGTGTTAGCATTGAAGCAGTGACTGTCCAGTGTTAGAAACTGGATCGCTGTTTTAGTCGGGACCGAACTCTTCCATCGTGGAAATTAATCGTGGCGTTGAGACCACGTGAGACGTCTGGCTTTGGGAGACCTTCGCTCAGCCAGTGGATTGATCCTGGCGGATGATGGCATGATTAACCTGGTGAGAACGAAAGAGACCAGGATGCATCTCATCTGCAAGAGCGACCTGGTTATCAGCAACGTGACATGTGCAGAGCACGAACAATGGTCTCACTCGAGGAATTGGAATCGGAACAAAATTCTCCCTGCAGCACAGATCAGTTCAGGCAGAGAGGTACCGATCTACAAGAGTTAATTGATTTGGTTGCGTAGTGCTTGAAACGTTACAGTGTTACTGACTAAGCCTTTATTACTATTGTTATAACTGTATTACTTGCGGTGTTATTTTCGTCTGATTACTTTGTTATCAGTATTGAATGCACGAGTGAATGCGTTTTGAGACGGAAAGGACCTGGCAATTGTTCTAGTAAGCAATTAGACGCAATGCATTTCAATTCTGTTCGATGCCGATAGCGCCTCCGGCCTAGATACCGTGGCCAGCCAGCGTTGCTAGCGGACCGCAGGTGCATATCGCCAGTTTACCACCGCAACGACGACGCTTTTTGTTGCACAAGTGGCTCAACTGGCCTCGTCGTGATTTGGTTTTTTTTTTGGGGGGGGGCGTGTTGCCGTAATGTACGCAACGCTCGGGGAGCAACGCTGCAATTGTTGAATGTCTCAGGAAAGCGCGGACTTGCCATCGTGCCTTATGTGTTCGTGTTCCGTGCGAATTGTCTGTTCGTTGGTGCATTTTTTTTCAAATGACTATCGTTGACGCTGTTGTCGCTCAAATATGAAAGCTTTGTATTTAGAGGTCGAATTTTTAGTCGTCATAGAACATGCTTGGATGTCAAGACCAAATTGAAATGTTATTTTTCCCATTTGTTTAAACTTGTGATCGACACCTAGTGTGGTTATTCCCATAACCACAATTGCTGTCATTGTAAATGTGTTTTCCTTTCAAGTTAACATTTCTAATGTTGTTCTTCTTTGTAAGAGCTGGGTGGCACTGTGCTTAGCGCAATGCTGCAAACCCACCAACATGAGTTTGATATCCTGACTGGGTTCATGTCAATGGTGATATCTGAACTGATCCTGGGTCCCCTCCTAACCAGCCTGTACTCACCAGCATGGTGATGTGATGGCTAAACAATTCACAGGATTGAATTGTCATATTGGCTTGATGATAATTATGGATAAATAATTGTAGAGTACGGGCAAACAACCCCCACAGCCGACACGGCACGTGGAGACCTTCACGCAGCTGTGGATGGGATAGAGGACTTTATATTATATAAATGCGATTGGTTTCGAATCTCATGACACACACGATCTTGTGCAGAGGCCGTGAGTAGCG
>JAZEWT010000008.1:19301854-19314285 GCA_036362905.1 Mordacia mordax | reverse complement strand
ACATTGCTATCTCTAAAGAACATGCTAGGAAGCCACTTATTATGCATAAAGTCATGAAAACCTACATCAGAACAAATTCCTTTGCGTGATCTTCCTCCTTATTAGTCATTATCCTCCTTCGTTGTCCCTTCCATCAGCTCATTAGCGATGACTGGCAGCTTCCTAGGCCAAATCTGTGCTGACCGCTGGATGGCGGTGATACGATTAGTTCAGAGCCGAGAGAACAGCCTGCAGCTGACTGGCAAGAGATCTTCCGCACAGCTGTCACGCGACACGACCGTTCATATGTTGCTGTTGTTGACGTGCCGTACTCGCCACAGCTTTGCGTAGCGCTTTGTGAGCGTCGGGTGAAAAGCGCTCTGGAAGTGCAAATATTATTATTATTATTACGACCAGCCAATAGGAAATACTGAAAAAAAAAGTGACACGATGGTACACAAGGAATATATGTCTCGGGGGGTTGTTTATTGCCCAGCATCTTGGCACCGTTTGGGTATAAATGATAAATGCCTACACGTACCGCTTGCTTTGTTCCTGGCTCTTATTTAATGAAATACTGCACGGCGCAAAGTAAATTAACATTCGTTGCTGGCAGCAACTCGCGCCGTGGCTGTAATGGAGTATTCCGTTTGCTTTTCTAGTGCCAGAGAGTCTCCTGCCCAACAGAGGTGGCCTAGCCGGGGCCGACCATCACGCCTGGCCATTTGCTCGTGGGGTGTATTTATTTTTTAACGTTCACAATGGGCCCGCACAAGTGGAATGCAATCTATTTCGCAAGATAATCGTTGCAGTGTTGCTATAATAACCACCGCCGTTCGCCAGTAAGTGGTGATGACGTCCCTATGGCGCCTGTGATAGGCCAGGTACCCTTTGAAGCCACGCGAAGTGTGGAATGCTCGCTGACAGGTCACAGCACGGACCCAGGTGCCATGGACTGACTGACTGAGATGACTGGCAGAGGCACTACCTGTTTTCCCTACCGTGCTAGCTCGCGCTCTGCTTGATGTTGTGAGCGTCGCTCCTCCCCCCTCTATTGTTGGAAGACAACTGCTTCCAATTACCCAGTAGGAGTCCTTCGCGATCCTCCATCAGAGGTCGATCTTGACACCGCTGGTATCAATCATAAGCAAATCCTATCAGCTGCACATCCTTCTACACGACATCTGTCCATCTCTTCTCCAGCCTTTGCAGCGCCCGTTTAGTCGCCCTCTGTCCGAACAAACAGAACTTGCTTGGGCATCCAGTAGTTGGGCATGCGGGCTGCATGACCCAGCCAACGCAGCCTCGCCTGCCGGAGGATCTCGCTGATGGAAACGTGTCCTGATCTTTTAAGGGTCTGTGAGCGCCTCACACAATCCAGTGTGGTTAAACCCAGGATGGTTGGGATGGGTCGTATGCAGGCCAGCCAGTAAGTTTCAAGCCAGCAAAGATGTTCTTTCAGAGGGGTCCACGTTGCACAGCCATAGAAAAGAGAGGGCATCACTCTTGTTGAGAAGGTGCTGATCTGAAAAAGTAAAAAAACGTTACTGTTGCTGATTGTCCATTCCCATGTCGTTGTTGTTGACATGCCGTTCTCTCCGCAGCTCTGTGCAGCGCTTTGTGGCCCTCGGGTTAAAGCGCTGTGTAAATGCAATTATTATTATCTCGAGTGACACTCACACCGCGGTCAGTGCTGCTGTAGATCGTGGTTGGACTCGATTGGAATGACTCGAGAGCACTGCCTGGCCTTCCCCCCCCCGAACTGTTATAGGACATGGGTGAGGGATGTGGAGTGGAGGGTGGAGGGTGGAGGGGGGTGGGTGTTGGGTGTCGGTGGTGGAATGCTCCGGCGTTATTTACGTTAATGGGAATAAGAGCTTACAAATGCGCATTGGTGATTTAAGAAAATGTAAATTTCTGTATTCCAAACTTGGGGTAGGGCTGACAGAATTAACCCTTTGGTACATTCCTTACTGAACGGTAAACCAATATATTTATTGGTCTAATGCGATTTTAGACAACAAAGGAATCACTCCTGCTCTCCAGTTGTGTTCAATATGCAATTTTTCATTCAATTCCATGGCAGCGATATGCGTCAGAGCAGTCGCTATGATAAATGCTGTAGCGATGGAGAGCAATTCTCATGCATCGCGCCGCGACAACCTGCATCAGTACATCACCGCAGTCCACGCCAGTGCACAAGATGCATGAGGAAGGAAGAGCAGTAGTGATTCAAATCGCAATTAAGAATAATGTATCTGTAGCCATTTACTTATGGTGGTTGATTGAAACACATGTGCCTCGCAGCAGCTTCTAAATTCCACAAGAACCTCATCTTGGGCAAATGTATTCACAATGCTTCCGTCTTTGAGGCATTACGTTGTCATAAACGTGTGATAACGCACCTTGAAATGGTTTACCATGGGAGCTGCAGCTGGATTCTAACCGAACACCTGTCTACAAATTAACGACGCAATCCGTTCGGCCATATTGATATCATAACATCAACCGCTTTAATGGCAGGCTGCTGCCGTGGCGTAGTGGGCAGTCCAGTGAACAAGCACCACAGTGGGCGCTTGTTCGATCTCCCGGTGTGGCTCCCCGCGCAGCTGAACGGGGTGTTCGAGCACACGGCCAATACGGGTCACGCGTGTGGGTCGACGCCTGTCCATGCTAAGCCGCTCTCCGAGGACAATGCGTTCTGCGGATGACGAAGCTGCTGCCAGCCTGAGCGTAAATCGAGGCGCAAAACGAAATAAAAGCGTGAGCGATTCCACTTGTAGCTGGATGTCTGCCTTGGGCCCAGTGCCCTCTAAAGAGGCTCTGTAGAACTCCCTCTTGGAGGGAGGCTCATGATGATTTAGCAGACGCCCTTAAGCAGGGCGGGGCGGCGCGGTGGCCCAGTGGTTAGTGCTGACGCCTCACAGCAAGAAGGTCCCGGGTTCGAGTCTCTCGGCTCGGGTGCCTTTCTGTGTGGAGTTTGCATGCTCTCCCCGTGTCCGCGTGGGTTTTCGACGGGTACTCCGGTTTCCTCCCACAGTCTAAAAGCATGCTCCTGGATAGGTTGATTGGCTCGCAGACTAAAATTGTCCCGCAATGCCCGGCGATGGACCGGCGTCCCGTCGTCGGGTGTATTCCTGCCTTACGCCCTGTGTTTCCGGGATAGGCTCCGGCTCACCGTGACCCTATATAGGATTAAGCGGTTTCAGATAATGAGATGAGATGAGAAGCAGGGCGATTTGCATTCTCACACGCGTACACATTTATAATACACAAATACAAATCAGTGCAACGAGGGCGGCACGGTGGCGCAGTGAGTATCGCTGCTGCCTCATAGCAAGAAGACCACCGATACGGTTGCCGGCTCGGGTGCCTTTATTTGTGGAATTTGGCTGGGTACTCCGGTTTCCTCCCACCACGCGAAGACGCGCTGCCGCTTATCTTAATTGTCCTGTGGGTTCAATTGCCCCCAAAAAGTGCCCTGCGATGTACTCGCGTCATATCCGGGGTATTGCCCCGCCTTGCGCCCTATGTCTGCCGGGATAGGCGCCATCCCCTCACGACCCTGTCGAGGATTAAGCGTGTACTGACACAACGGAACAAACACCACCCGGTTGCCCAACGCTGCAAAGTCTCAAAGTGTTGCTGTCAGACCTGCAAGTAATGCTTGCATTGGTGTGTCTTTTAATTTCCAAAATGACCCGAGTGACTCCGCGGTCCTGATCTCTATTTGGATCTCATTCCACCGTGATGGGCCCAGGGTAGTAAAGCCACTCTCCTCCCCCAGCACGAACCCGAACCCCGTGGGATGAAACGTTCTGTCAAGTCGAATGCCTGCAGGAAACGCGTAAAGAGGACCTGACAGCCGGTCTGCTCCCCTTGCCAGGGATGGCGCAAGAACCCTTTGAAGATCCTCAAAAGCAGCATGAAAGTGCCGCATCTGTCAAGCCTGGCACGATTATCAACACGACGTCATTTACAAACAATACCATCGTCGGGATCTTGTCGGCAAACTCAGGCAGCGTCACAGATGCGTCGTCAGCGCGTAGCCGATGACGATTTAGGCACCATTGCATGCGGCGCCTGGGCCCGCGTCCCGTAGAAGATGGGCACGGATCACATTGAATTTGTTTGAGTAACGCATACTGGATACGTGGCAGGGCATCAACTGCTGAATGAAAGCCTTCCCCAAAAGTCGCAGTCCGTCACGCGTCTGTGACGCAACGTACCGTGTGCCCCGCGCACGCGATCCGATTTGATCGTTCCGTCTCTGCGTAGGACGTACTCTCGGATGTGTCCCCGTTGTGAAGGCCCCGAGCCGCCTTCGTGAAATCTCGGCAAACTAAATAATGGTTCTGAGAGACTGCCAAGCTGCCAGTTTAAATGCGTAATAATAAATTCAAAATAAATAAATCATAACCTCAACTTGCTGCTACCGTGTGTGTGTGTGTGACCTTGGATTGCTACAGACCTCTGTCGACACAGCACCTTATTGGCTGTTGTATCCAAACAAATGATCCAGACCCGTCACTCAATACCAGGGAGCGGACTCCAAGACTTTCATTCGCAATTATCCTCGTGTGTTTCGTGGCTGATGAATGATTTCACAGAGGGCCTTACATTGCGGTAGCTGCTGAGAGTACAGGCGATGCAACTGCGCCGGGACCCCATGGAGCCAGAGGGGGGGGGGGCTAGCTGCACTGGGCTACGGAGAGAAGTTGAGATATTAGTGGGCTCTATTTCTCAAATCAAGAGCCACGCCATTATTTCCGCACCTCCTTATAATTCATGGCTATTAAAGCTTTCTAAAGCCGTTCGTTCAGGATAGCCGCGTCGAGCGCTCCCCCTACTCTCTCTTTGCGACGGTTCGCCTCCCACGTTAGAGTCATCCACAGGCGAGACTGAGTAAAAGATGAGCGTCTCATCTCATTGTCAGAAACCGCTAGTCCTGTACGGGATTGCGGTGAGCAGGAGCCTTTCCCGGCAGACACAGGGTGCAAGGCAGGGATATACCCACGATGGGACGCCAGTCCATCACCGGGCACTGCGGGCAATTTAGTCGGCAAGCCAATTAATCTCTGCAGCCGCATGTATTTTGGACTGTGGGAGGAAAACGGAGTGCCTGGCGAAAACCCACGCGGACACGGGGAGAACGTGCAAACTCCACACAGAAAGGCACCCGAGTCGAGATTCGAACCTGGGACTTTCTTGCTGTGAGGCGACAGCGCTACCCACTGGGCCACCGTGCCGCCCAAAAGATGAGCGTGGTGTGCGACATGTTGTCCGAGGCCTTGTCCTCAGTCCCTTGATGCTTTGGATAAACAATCTTTGCAGGTGTTTCCCGTGGCTTCTTTGCGAGTATTTCCTGGGGTCCATGGTCCTTCCTGCGATGTCTGGGCCGCCTGCCTAGATAAGTACAAATGTGTGGTTGTGAAAATTGTGGGACAATTGCGCAGGGTAAGCTAAAACTTGAGCCGTGACGCTCTCATTCTGTTTTATGGGCATTTTCGCAATGGAAGCTGACAAAACAGGCCATGAGTGGGAAATGATTAAATAAAAAGAGCGGATAACTTCACTGGTTGGGAAAAAAACACATTGTTAATAACGTTTAGTTGTCCACGAATGCATTAATAATCGCAGTAGTTTTATATTGCCGGCGGTCTAAAATGAATGTTTAATCTGGAAAATGTGCGAAACGGAGGACAAATAACAGCGAACGTGCCCATTGTCTGTGATTTTATGCATTGTCGCGTTGGTCATTTCTGAAGTTTAGGCCGCAGGAATCTCGTATCCAGAGCTTGCAAGCTCACTGGGTACTTTCTGTTATAATCACAATCAACATCTACCTCGTGTCCTACTAGAGCTTTGGACTCCAACCCACCGAATTTATACCGAGAACGTAATTTCAAAATGATTAACTCGCCTTGTCGGAAAGATCCGTGGTAATGGGATGCGTGCTTATACTTGCTGACACATAAACTCCCCCCAAAAAAACAGTTAATGTTATTGACACGCAGTTCTCTCCAAAGCTCTGTGCAGCACTTCGTGACCCTCGGGTGACAAGCGCTCTGGAAGTACAATTATTATTACGAACCCCTGTTATTTTTTTTCTCACACGTGTATCCCAGTGGTGCCATTGACGTCGCGTTATTGGGAGCTCCAGCAGACCACCGTAACCTTCTCGTGCTGGAGAAGGGCCCACAGGTCAAGGGAATGTGACCGAGGTACTGAAGCATTTGAGTGACCTCTGTTTTTCGCAGTCGAGAGTGCGGGGGGGGGAAGTATTTTGGCTTCCCACCTGGCCTGCGTACAGTGATGTTTGGCACGTGAGCCGTTAAACAGATGGTTTTAATGCTCAGAGGTGGAATATCTTAAAATTTAAGTAGAGGCCTTTATGCAGCAGTGAATACACAATGGATGTTAATAAACCGCTGGGTAATGTACTTTTCTCGACCTAGCCCAAAAGAACTTTATGATATGTAATTATGTATATTACGTATGATTGTCACTGTGAAAGACTACATGTTATAGGTAATAACTGTTTATGATTGTGAATGAATTAATTTTACATGGACAACATGATGTCTTATCAAGAAATAATAAAATTCTGTTCTATAAAGTGAAGGTTTCAAAATCAATTCGACCATAGCACAAGGAGGCGGCGCGGTGGCACAGTGAGCAGCGCTGCTGCCTCACAGCAAGAAGAGCCTGGGTTCCGTTCCTGGCTCAGGTGTCTTTTTGTGTAGAGGTTGCACGTTCTGCCCGTGTCGGCGATGGTTTTCGCCGTGTACTCAGGTTTCTTCCCACGGTTCAAAGCCATTCTGCCTCGGTTAATTGTCCTGAGCAAATTGCCCCTCGATGCCCTGAGATGTTGTAACTTGCTTACCCCTCCCGCTGGACAACTGTCAAAAGAACTACATTTCTCCACGCTTGTTTCTAGATTAGATAAAAAAAATTGACTCAAGTGCCCTCTCAAACAGGACAGGTGGAAACCGCAAGGTGCGAATAGAAGCCCTCGTAATGAATGTTGACATTGGCCGCCGGGCCACGTGGCTGTCAGAAGTGATTTACGAGACTGAAAGCATGTCACAGCTTCTGAGTTCACGGGGGAAGGGGACACGTTAACCCTATATTGCAACAATTCACAACTTTAGTGCGAGATATATATTTGTTTTTGGGTTTTTTTCAAAAGCTTCGGCTGACCGTTTATAAGAGGACTCACACGTACAGGGGAAAACGCCCGCAAAAAAGGCAGGGAGATAGGGGAAAGTAACACATTTGAGCGGAATGTATATCAGGCTCCTGTGATCCGGCAGCCGGCTTGAGAATTGCTCTTCATAGCTGTAATGTCGGGATGGTTGCGTCAAGTGCTCCTTCTCCTTCGCGCGTTCACAGATTGATGGGCGTCGATATATATTTGTACGGCGAGAGATAGCCGGTGAGCTTGGCAGCTCTGGATGCGGGGTTCCCGCAGTAGAACAAACGTACGTGCGGGCCACACGACACCGTGTCCCATCACGAGATAAATGAACGAACTCGGCAGCACCAATTTGTGCAACAACAAAAAACGAGCCATGGCAGCGGCCGTTAATGAGAGAAAATTACCGCTCACATTACCCACTCGTGCAGCACACATTCGGCATTAATGGGCGAGCAGCGAGTATTACTGGTCCTCTCTCCGCCGACACAATATTCTGTTCCCCTCCCCACCCCCTCCAGCGCGATCTGCTCTCAAGAAGAAATGAGAACCGCAGTCAGGGCACTTTTATTTTGGCTGAATCTCCGTTTTGGCGTCCGTCAACCGGATGTCTTCCTTCCTGCTGCCCGCCTCCTTGCGGTTTCCTCGCGCCTATCAGCTGTTTCCACTTCGAACGAAAACCTCTGTCATTGAACAAACGCGTGCGTGTTGGCATTCGTATTTTAAAAAACCTTTTAAAAATGCATATTTTTAAAGTGGGGTTTGCTTCAGTCGCTTTGCAGCGCTTTGCTTTTCCTTTTATATATTTTTTTATCTATTACGGCGCCTTTTATTAATGCTTTTGATTTAGGCGTTTTTGAGCGCTTGTTTATTTTCATTAGTCAATCGGTGGGGTAAAGTGTTGGGTTTTCACTACTTCCCGGTTGACTGGCTTAGCGTCAAGGAGCATTGGAACAATTTCCTCTTCGAGGGCCTCTCTTGAGGTGCATCGTCTCGTTGAGGCCCTTCTGCTTTGGCCAGACCGAGACTTGTCAGCGCTCGAGCTTCACTGCAACTCGCTCTGTGTGTGGTTGTTTCAAGTGCTTTTTAACCTACGATGAAAATGAAGCCCTGTGAGCGCACATTCTTCACCTACTTTATGCCGAGCGTGGACGCTCTGCTTTTCAAGCGGTGCTCTGATTTATTTGTGGATGCGAACGGTTCACACCTGCGTCTTGATTCGTGCCACGATTTCCAATTCGTCCCCCCCCCACACCATCCTTCTTTTTTTTTTGACGGACAGATAGATGCCCTTCGGCAAACACACGCTCGACTCTAATGGTGGCGGTCAGTTTTGGGTTTTTTTCAAAATGTTTTGTAGCTCTGTCGATGTTTACGGCCGCCTGGCTGTTTTTACCAATCATCATCATTCGTGGTATCTCTCTACTTTCAATTTAACGTTGACACATTCGAACCTGCTGCCTTATTTGTGGAACTTGGCTCGCCGCTCACGGCCACTGAACCTTGTTTGCCCCCGAGAGAACTTCTGGACTTAGATTCCATTATATGAGCGCAGAACCACAACGTTTCGGACGTGTGACGAGGATGAATAGTGACCGGCGGCAGCGGACGGTGATGGAGGGAACGCCGGAAGATCCTGGGGGAATAGGATTTCCACGACCCCGACTGGACGTCCAACATCAAACACTGGACGGGGTGGAAAGTGTCTCCGTTGAAAATCTCAGTGACGGACACAGCGAAGTGGAAAATCCATTAAGGTGAAGGAATTGATCTTCCATGATGGCCCAACAAACTACGTGGCTACAGGAACACATAAGCAAGCATGATAATAAATATATGTTTAAGTATGCTTTAATAGAGGTTCAAGACTTGTTTTACTGACATTCTGATGCTTGGTATTTTTTTGTC
This sequence comes from Mordacia mordax, assembly GCA_036362905.1. Classification (NCBI taxonomy): domain Eukaryota; kingdom Metazoa; phylum Chordata; class Hyperoartia; order Petromyzontiformes; family Petromyzontidae; genus Mordacia; species Mordacia mordax. The sequence continues at coordinate 19,305,200 of JAZEWT010000008.1, read as the reverse complement.
ATTCTTGTTTGAGTTGTCATTGCATTTGGAAGGAAACCAGAAAGCTAAGGTATCTTTAAAGCAGCCAGCGTTTGTATGTGTATCTACATAAAACCAAGGCATTTATGTGTTATTTCAGTGTTACTTCACACTTATTGATAGCTCTTAAGAAACTTTTAGACAATGCACGTGTTTCAAAATGACCTCGGGAAAACAAATCCAAGTGACAGTAGCCATGTGATCAGAAGACGTTATGAAAGAGGTAGGTCAGAAGAACGTTTTACACGTTTGGAGCAATATCACCCGTTTTTCCGTCATTCTGCTAGTGCATTAAAATGCATAACACGCGAAAATTTGCATGCAAAGGCAAACAAACTCGCTTGGCTTGGTGACGTCTGTTATTGCCTCGAACGCTCTCCCAACGCTCTCACCAGCATGTTCAAGAAAACAAGAACTTTCCGCTCGTAATTTCAGCTCCGCGCTTGAGTAATTAAATGTCTAAATTCACACCTCGCCTCCCAGAGGGCCCCTTGTGTTTATGCAATGCCACTCATGCGCCACGAATTTGGCATTTTTGCATGGAATTAAATATATAGGTACCTTTTTGCATTTCTGCAAATTATAAAATCTATTCTTGATGTACATTAGGAAAATTGTTTATTAATGTTTTCTCATTTAAATGAAAATTACATTGTTTCTTGGGGGGAAAAAAACACCATTAATAAGGCTCCGTGCTGCATTACTCGGCATTCTTGCATGAGATTAAGTCGTGTGTTCATTATGAATGTCAGGAGTGACCTTTCGCCAATGTGGATAATTCAAAACATAACTGCGGTACTGCACGCTGTTAGCCACTGTTTCAATGACAGATTGAAAGTGAGAAGTTTTCTAAAGCAAACTTTTCCAACCCCTGCATAAACTGGTACGATCCACTCCGAACCTTCCAACGTGTGCACGTCTGTGCCGCACATGTACGCAATGCCTACGGACCTGTTCGCTTAAAATAATAATTGCTTTCCAATGCGCATTCACCCGAGGGTCACAAAGCGCTGCACAGAGCTAGGCAGATAACGGCGTGTCAACAACATCAGGATATATCAATTAAGTGGAATGATGACTTATCAGTGAAGGAGATTAAATACAAATAAAAATAATAGTGAAACCAAATAAAGGAGGGAAGACGTGTTCCTGAGCAGGCACAGGTCAACAGCGCATCATTATCTAAGCACAGCAGTGAGCAGCATCAGCAGTGCCAGCCATAGGACTTCAAGGCCTTATGGAATCAGTGAGTCTTGAGACGGGGTTGTAAAATACACAGGTACTTAAATGATCAAATTTCTGATGGAAGGGAGTTCCAGAGTCCGGGAGCAGCATGCGAGAAGGCTCTGTCACCCATCGAATGGAGGTGCGATCTGGGCACATGCAGCAAACCCGTATTTGGTGGATCGAAGTTTTGTTGAGGAGGGTGCCTGGAGTAGGTCACGGATGTGTGGCGGAGCAGCGCCAATGAGAGCCTTGTATGTGAGGAGGATCTTGAAGCCAATCCTGCATTTAACCGGCGGAACAGTGGTGAGACGCCAGCGCTGGAGATATTTGATCATGGATCGGAGTGCGGGTGAGGACTGTCGCAGCCGCATTCTGCACACTTTGGAGACGATTCATAACGTAGGCAGGGATGTAGATATGGACTAATTATAGAACATTTGAATTGAGCCAGACCTTCACAGTTGACAGTGAGGACCTAATTCAAATACCAGGCGATTTGATCGACAGTTTGGCATGAGTATAGATTTGGATGTAATCGGCGTAGAAATGATAGCTAAGATCGAGGCTGCACGGGATATGGCCAGGTAGTTTTTAAGTGGTTACACCGCCAAGGTATGGTCGGCACCAGCTTGGATTGTTACGTTCCAAAACCGTAACAAACCTCGAGGCCTTGTGGAGGGCTTCAGTGCAGCAGTGGATAGGATCCCGGCTGAGATAACGATGACTCACTTGTTTTCTTCGTGCTGTGCCAGCCCACCGCAATGAGCCATCTGACTGTACAGCCAAAGAGGGCATTACCGTAATTGTACAGCAGATGTTCACATCTCCCTCTGACATATCATGGCGCTTTTATTATAATTATTGATCGCACTCTCGGCTAGCCTGGCATACAATCAATAAGAAATGGGACGTAAATCTAAATATCCATACAATTACTGCCCTTGCTTCCTTCCTTCCTCCTGCGAAGCGGGATGCTCGTTTATTTATCGCGTGCTGTGTCTGAGTCAGTTCTTTTCAACAATAAAGTTTTCCCGAGTAACACGGTTGGATTGTGTTCGGTCAGCTTTTCTACAAGCGCGTGCTTTGTTTAATTGTCTACGGTACTTATCGAACGAAGGTCGATCAGATTCGTGATGGAGTGGCTTATGCTGCTTTTGGAAAACTGATATTAAAAATAGAAAAGTGACACCAGTATGTGCCATAGAGGACATTGTTATTGGCGCCTCGATTTTTTTTTTGCAATAAAAGGAATGCCCCGTTGTTGGTATGGGGGAGGCACGTCAGCGCAGTGAGTGGTGCTTTCACCGCACAGTAAGATGTACCCGGGTTCGATTCCTTGCGTGCGGACTCGATACAGCTGTCCGGAAACAGCAGATCTTGAGAGCAATGTTCACATGTCGAGCCGTTAAACGACACCAATACCTCGTACAAGATGTCTGGCCTTCGTGAAGCAGTGTCTGAGTCATGGCTGGTGACGATGACCGTAACTGGTAGGGCAAATTTTCTTTACGCTTAACACAGGCCAGCAACATTACTCTGTGTAAATCCTGCTTTTTTGTTTGATAGGTGGGTGGGCGGTACCACCCTCGGCTGCCTTTGTCTCTATAGTGGCGATGTTCACGCGCTGCACTAGGTACTACTCTTTGAGGCTGAGTCGACCTAGGCGAGGCGCAGTACCTGTTCAGGAAATGGTCGCTGTGTGGGCCGTGGGTGGGAATCGAACCTGGGTGGCCGGGTTCTATTACAACCACGGTTCTTCAAACAGCAGACCGTGCGCAGTGGGATAAAGTGTGGGTAATTCCCTCCTCTGTTGGTACTACAAAAAAAACAGGGGCGATCTCAGTGATTCTGGATCTTCCGGTAAAATTCAATGACTGACCCCCCTCCCCTTCCCGAAAGGAACCGTTGAGCTATGCCGCTCTTTTTAAATGCTGCCCAGCGGGGAAGGGTAAGCAAGTTACAACAAATCATGGCACGGGTGGCAATGAAGTCAGGACAATTAACCTGAGCAGCATGTCTTTGGACTGTGGGATGAAACTTAAATACCCTGAGAAAATCCATGCGCACATAGGCAAAACACACAAACTCCACACAGAAAGGC
>JAZEWT010000008.1:19182595-19210284 GCA_036362905.1 Mordacia mordax | reverse complement strand
CGGCCAATTACTTAATTAGTGTGTATTTTTTTTTAGTCGTGAGAGTGAATCGGAGAAGAATTACACACGGAATGGGGGGAGAGAATACACAAACCGCCTCTGGCAGGAGTTTCTTTATATGAGACGCGATTTAAAGATCGCTTTTCACCCGAGGGTCACAAAGCGCTGCACAGAGCTGCAGAAAGAATGGCACGTCAACAACAAAGACAGAGAACAGAAAATCAGCAACAACAACGGTTTTTTTTTATGTTATCACTGCACCGCACTGCCGCCGTAGTGCGCTTATATCAGAAGTTGCTGCCCTTTGCAAGATGCACCCAGTGTAATATAAGCATGTGCTGCTTATTTTAGAGCTTTCTTATATAAGGTGTGAATATAGACAGCCTCCACTTTACTTGGATGAAAAAATATCATGTGTTGTCGGGTTGGGCCACAACGTGGCCAGGAAATTCCAAGATAAGTCTCCTTGTATATATCTGTGCGGAGCTTTGGGTGTTCAACCCACTTGTACGTGGGATTTCTATGAGCATTCAGCTTTTTCCCACGTGCAAAATGCTCACTGGAATGGGCCAACGTTCTCAATGTAGAGCCCTCTTTAAATTAAGTTTTGTGACTCAATAATGCTTTCCTGGATATATAACAGGGCTTTTTTTACTGGTGTGGTGGCAGTCAATCAGTTTGTAAACTTGGTTGACATTGATATCCTATATCTCCAGGTATTATAAAATGTAAGCTCTTGTTTGAAAATATCGAAATTTCGTGTTCTCCCCATGCCCGGGTGGGTTTTCGTGGGGTACTCCTGTTTCCTCCCACCGCCCAAAGACACTTGCTGCTTAGGTTAATTGGCCTGCTGAGTAAATTTCCCCAAACGTGTGCCCTGCGATGTACAGTCGTCACATCCTGGGTATTCCCCCGCTTTACTCCACCTGTTGGCCGGGATAGACTCCAGCCCCCCGTAACCCTGTACAGGATTGAAGCGGGTATTGATAATGAATGAATGAAATCTCGTGTTTCCGCTTTGCCCCCTTGAAACGTTCTCAATAGATCCATCTGTGGTGGTTCAAGTACGAATTAGAGCCTGTGGAGTCTAGTGCAAGAAGTTGTTTCATAGGAGTAAATACATTACGTCAGTTAGTGATTTGATTACATAGGTTTATGATCTAAGGCACACACGCACACCCACACACGCCGACAAATCACTCAGATTGTTATTAAGCTGGAAGGAACCGTTGACCTCTGTAGCTATTTTTAACAATTATCGAGCAGGTACGGGTAAGCAAAGGACGACATCTTTGAGCACCGGGGAAATCTTTGTTGGGGAAATTAACTTAAATCTCATCTCATCTCATTATCTGAAACCTCTCATCTCATTATCTGAAACCGCTTAATCCTATATAGGGTCACGGTGAGCCGGAGCCTATCCCGGAAACACAGGGCGTAAGGCAGGAATACACCCGACGACATGACGCCAGTCCATCGCCGGGCATTGCGGGACAATTTTAGTCTGCGAGCAAATCAACCTATCCAGGAGCATGCTTTTGGACTGTGGGAGGAAACCGGAGTACCCGGCGAAAACCCACGCGGACACGGGGAGAGCATGCAAACTCCACACAGAAAGGCACCCGAGCCGAGAGATTCGAACCCGGGACCTTCTTGCTGTGAGGCGACAGCGCTAACCACTGGGCCACCGCGCGCCCATTAACTTAAATGCTAATAATTGTAAACGAGGAGATTCCACAAAGCTGAAAACATGAACGTCTGGAAATTCGGTGAGCCTTTTTGAGCAAATATCTGCCTGTAAAATAATTCGTAAGAAAATTTAACGGACATTATTTTTTTTTGCAATGCGCTTCTTCAACAGCGTTAGTTTTGTGACTTGTTTGACGAAATTTCGTCACGCTGTTCAGCGCAGACTGGCGAAGTCTGCTCAGGACCAGTTTAGATTTCAATCGCTTATCCAAACTCTTATCACTGGGTTCAGGTTGGCGACAGTGAAAGGGAGGGCAGCCGATGTTTGTAATGCCAAGGAATTAAAACTCGGTCATTGGAGTCAGGATGGTGATGGAGAAAAGGGAGTTGTGTGGGGGGGGGGACATGCCCCTATTATCCTGTGTTCCTCTCGGCAAAACACACACATCTGTATTATTATTTTTCGGAAGCAAACCCGCCTCAAGTAGGTGCGGGTTGCCTGATGGTGCTGATTGCAATTATCAGCGAAACATCGAATTTCATTTATAAATGCCGTGAGTTTATTCACAACACACCGGTGTACTGAGATAGTAAACAACTGGCATATTTTGTCAACGTTAACTGATTGTCTGTTTCGGGTGTGGAGGGTTTACGACAAAAAAAATTTCGGTGACCTAACCCCAAACAATGGAATCTATTGATTTACACACCTGTATTATTTCAATGCACAGAACACAAATACTATTTTTATTGGTTAACACTGTCAAAAAACCCCAACAAAAACGTGTTTATCTCTCAGAAAGTGTGTCACGAACAAGATGTCCTCCGTGCGAGAATTGCTTTCCAAATGTGTTCTTTAATTCTCATGCGATTTGAAAATCGGGAGGCTAAACGTCGCGAAGGAGAAACGAGGAGCCCTTGCTAACACGGCTGTCCCGATATAACAGCTTCGGAAAGCAATCATCTTGTATGGAGCCGTGAAAACCTGCATCAGTGCGTGTCATGGATGTATTTTAATGCAATGCCCCGAATATAACCGTGAGCGTAGTGATTCATCGTTGCCTGTAACAATGCCCTATCTTACTGTCATCATGTAGGGAAAGTTATTATTACTAAACTGATTGAGGCTCGACCCGAGCTACGAATGCATTGATATTTGCATTGGCCTGAGCTGATTGCCTTTTGGCAACACCTGGCTGATACTGAGACTAGGCTCTAAAAGAAGCCACCTCTGGTGTGGGCCAATCAGTATCAAGGACACTGCATACATTATCAAAGCATTGTGTTTGAATGTTTTGCCACAAGACTGCGTGTTTTTATTGCAAACTTGACACTTTGCAGAATGTGCCTGTTTGGTGTTTCAAGAACATAACACTTGTAATATTGCCAGAGATGGTAGAACCCTTCCTGTGTGTTTTTTACATGATTTTAGGCAATTATTAAGTTGGGCTCAAACAATAGCCTACGATTGCCTAAATGACTAGGTGAAATTCGCAAAGTTCTTCTTTAACATGAGCCATGATCAATCTGCTGCTAGACGAAGGTCTCTTCGAGGTCTCCATTGCCACGATCTCTCGCGAGGGTCCTGCCCAAGGCGTTTTTCAGTCTCACCTCTGGTGCCGTCCTGTGCAGAGTTTGTGTTCTCCCCCTGTTCTGTATGGATTTCTTCCGGGTTCTCCGGCTTCCTCCCATGATTGAAAAACACTCATTAGTTGGCCGATGACCTTAATATACAGGACGCAGTGCGTGGTCAATCGGGGTGGCGCCGATTGACCACGTAACTGCCTCTCCCCCCACATCTCTGCAGCTGTGTGCAGAGCCTTGGGACCTGTGGGTGAATGCTGCTATATAAACGTGAAAATAAAACATAATTGTAATATAATAATCCATCAAGAACCTACACGCAGTCTGATTTCATCACTCCATCTCCTCGTCAGAGAACACCCTCTCGAACAGGTTCCGTTCTTGGGCTGCCACTCCCTCATTAGTCTTGACCATCGGCTATAATTTCTTCACAGTGATAGATTCTGCGCAAGTCCACTTCCTTTCCTTAACAGACAGAATTTTGAAATGAACTCCCACGCGTTCTCTCATTCCTCCGTGCCAGTGCAGTTTCAAGCGTGCTTCTCTCCACGATTTTTTGCGCACTTTTTAGCTGTTGTTTCGGGGTTTCTTTTTTTTTCAAATATTTTGGTTTATGACCATATTTTTAAACAATTCTGTCCATCGTAGCAGAGGGCTTGACGTTCGTTTTAATCTGCTGCGAACTCCTGCCGGAATGGAACCACGGTAAATGTCTAAACTGTCTGCGTGGTGGTGATCATACCGACGGTTGGAACATTGCCCACCCAGTTATTTTTGGAAAACTTAAAATGTATCCATTTGTACCCCCGCGATTGCGGGAATCCTTAAGCGTTTCATAAAATTGTTCGTGCTCGCGTTTTCAAATATTCGTGTCGGAGTAAAAATCTGCTATCGAAACTCCACTCTCTCTCTCGCTCTCTCCCATCTTGATTTTATCAGCAGTCGCCAAACACAATATCAAACGTTTACAGTTATCGTACACACGACGGGAGTCTAACAGCCGCTCTCAAACAAGCTCTCGTATGCCACAGCAGCGTTGCAATACGACACAAATGAAGAGAGTGGCACGTGATGCCATCGCTTGGCTCACTGTCAAAACACTGCCTGCGGTTACCGGATTGAAATCGGGAAGTTATTTCGGAGTTCCGTTTAAACCAAGCTCTGCCTCGCCAGTAGCATGCGACTCCTAGTCACTACAAGCACGGCTCCCTAGAGATGCAGCTAATTTTGATCACTTTTAACCCATATTGATTTGAAACGGAGGAAGGGAAATCTGCGGAAGAGACCCGGGGCACCTTCCCCTGGCAGAAGAGTATAAAACGATTACTCCAAAGGCTCCCCTTCCCAGGATTTTCAAATTCAAAACGCCGCAGGCCACCAGCATGAGTGAACCAGTCTGTATGGTCAGGAGGGTTTGGAAATTGTCTTATGTCATCTAAGCTTACAGATGTTCCCCCACAGCAGGTGTGAATGTTGACTCTACCATATGTCCCGTGGGGAGTTCGATTCCCACCCACGGCCGAGACCAGTGATAATTATCCGAAGCAGCCTTGGGCCTCCTGTAGGTTGACAGCCTCCAATCCTCCAACGCGTACGTGGTGCGGTGTGTAAACAACATCACTGAGGACAGGCAGCTGGGAGTGGTGCTGGCCACCCACCCCCTCGTATGTAATAATAATTATTGCATTTATAGAGCGATTTTCACCCGAGGGTCACAAAGCACTGCACAGAACTGCGGAAAGAACGTGTAGTGCCAGTCGTCACGGGTGCGACTCACTAACAGCACTGCTCCAACAATGTGGAAAGGGTGCACGGGGGGATCTTTATCTTTGTTATCTTTTTATCTTTTATTTAAACAGGTGGGAACCTATTGACATGAAAAGGCTCTTATTTAGCATAACCTGGGTCACCAGAAGACCGCTGTTACACGTGCTGCGCTAACGGTGGGAACATGAAACGTCTAAACTGGATGTCCATGTAAATGGGAGCTAAGGTACGCTTTTATTTTTTTAGCAAAATCCATTTTAGATGTGGAAACTGCACTTCAAATCAACTGCATTCATTATGACCACGGTAAGAATTCAATTTACCCATTAAAATATGACTGAGAAAAGATCGCTGGTCATCTTCAACACGCATATACACGCATTATTGTTCCGTGTACATAGAGGCACCATAGTAACAAAACTTATTTCCAAATCGCGTATTTACTCTTAGGATGTAACCAAGGGTGGAATTGGGCCGGAATGTACGGGACCGCCGCTCCCAGAGTGAAAATTCCACAGGGAATATTTTCGACTTCCGTGGTCTTAAATTTCGATGGTTATTTTACAATCTTAGACGTTACAGAAGTGCAGGAAATGCGTTGTCGTTTTAATGTTGTTGATTTACCGCTCATGTCGCTGTGGTTGCCGACATGCCGTTCTCTGCACAGCTCTGTGCAGCGCTTTGTGACCCTCGGGTGAAAAGCGCTCTGGAAGTGCAATTATTATGATTAAACTCAAAACTTTTCTTAGGGAGGATCCCTGGACCGCCGCTATAAAGGGGGACGTGGAGCTCGGTGAATTCCCAGAGTGAATATTGCCGAATGACACCCCTGGACATTACACGGTGCAGGATTTCTCCAGCGTCAATCTGCATGCGATTAACGATTAAGCTGATGGCCCATAACGAACGAGAACACATCCAATCGGTGATATTTTAAGCAATCGTCCTTCATAGCCAGCGACAATCGCTAGTTTATAACGCTCTACGCAGTCGCGTTCGCTGTCCAAGAAAGAGGGACGCGACTCGGAGGGCCGATGTTCCTCGCCTCGTCCACAGCCAAGGGACCCGGTGGTGACGAGACGCCGCTCGGAATTCCCCGAACCTGGATCTCCGCCGCCCCGTTGTTTTGGAACGACCGGGTGTCGTGTGGCGTTCGAAACTCTCGATCTAAGTCGGCTTAAGGCCCCCGCCCCGACGTCATATCGCCTGCACCGAGACAGGCCAAGCGGCTGCGTGCGGCGCCTCTGCGCAGCGCGTTATCTCGAGTGATCTCGTGTTTGTTATAATTTATTAACGCCACACCTCACCTTGTCGTTTCGCAAGATGCCAGCTGTGGGGAACGGGAACCGCGCGCGTTATCAGGAGGAACCACGTGCTGCACGCCGGGACCCAATGCAAATGTGAGAACCGATAATAATTATTACTTATTAATAATAATAATCATTATTAAAGTTATTATTATTAGAACCGATTCAACAATGCACGACTTTCACGTCGCTCAGGTGGCTGCAGAGCAGACGTTTCCAGTTTCGTTTGACGTGCAGACTGCTGTCAAGCCCACAACGAATATTCGCAGACCATCTGTCACTCGTTACATGTGATTGGTGTTTGATCCAGATAGACAGCGAGATAGTTATTATTGCATTTCTTGTTTGTTATTGCATTACGTTTTGGTCATTATCTTTGTCCAAGATGCATGCTTCAGTCGGTCAGTCTTTATTTAATTATTCCAATAAAGACTACTCAATGTAGTTCCTCGTCATCATTGAAGCTGGAAGAAACCGTTGAGCTATGTAGATCTTTTTTTTAAACAGTTCTCCAGCGGGGAGGGGTAAGCAAGTTACAACGTGCGAGGGCACCGGGGACAATTACGTCCGGGCAATTGAGCAAGGCAGCGTGTCATTGGAATGTGTGAAGGAACCGGAGTACCCGGCGGAAACGCGCACAGACACGAGGAGAACATGCACACGTCAAACTGGAAATGAACCGCGAATAGTTTGTCACTGTGTGCATTGATTGGAAAGTCGGTTGAAGTGTAAAATGTCACTTGCGTTCTGTGAAAATAGAATTAAAGGACGACATATTATGTTTCTAACCGTCCGGTGTTGGAATCACGCCAGGATTATATCGATGATATCTTGCAAATCGCAATTAGGTCAAAACTGCTCCTGGTCAATTATTGATCAATGTAGAGAATCGTCTCGTCTTGTCTACCTGAATCACTGTAAACAGTTTTGTACTCAATTAAATATACTCAAAAATGCTCTAAAATGTTGATTAAAACGCCTTTAAAGGCTATTGATGAACTTTTTTCTCGACGCCTGTTACATAACTATCTGTATCGGGGCGTCGAAGAAAATATGTTGGTTAGTGAGCTAATGGGTGGAATTAGCTAACCACTTAACCGCAGCCTCACACACCAAGAGCAGCTAGAACGCAGAGCTGCAGGGTGGATGATATCGCTCACGCGTCACGTGCTTTGTCCGGTATTGCGATTCACAGCGGAACAATTGACTCATTCTCTGGCACTATGGGTACTTTTTTGCCAGTATACATATTTAAGATTACAACAGGTTTTACCGTATCTGGCGATTATGCAGGTGTTAAGATCTTAACACCTGCATTCTCTGGCACTTTGAACAAATTTGCCATAAAGCAACGATCGACATTTCGTCAACGGTAAAATTGCGAACCAGTTCCATCAAGAATGCATTGCGCATGTAACTATACAAATAGAGGTGTAATCATCATTCCGGAAGACAGAGGGTGCGAGGCAGGGTTATACCCAGGCAGGGTCGCCATTCCATCACAGGGCACGGGGGGGGGTATTTAGTTAGCAGGCCAATAAAACGTCACAGTGTTTCTTTGGACGGTGGGAGGAAAACAGACTACCCAGCGAGTGTCGTCCGCGTTACAGGCGTTTGTAAATCCACTGCCGGTCGATCGATTCCTAACTGTGCGGGTCCTCAGGGTTCATGCGTCTGCACGCTGGTCACTGCAGGATGTTTGAGGGGCGAAGGTGGGTGGGGGGGAGCCCAGGACCGTATCGGAATTATTCGGCGCTGAAGCCAGCCCGTAGCGAGGATTCTAATTAGGGTCGCCAGGTTCACACCGCAGTGCGCAAACCCGCTCCTCTATTCGCCCTTCATTCACCCTCCATTCGTCCTTCATATGTCCTTCATTCGTCCAGTATAACAACACACTCCGTATGCAACAATGGATGGTCCACATTACACAGAATGAAATATCGGTATTATCCGAATGGAAGCTATGTTGTACTGTATTCGTGGATTGAAGGCTGGTAAGAATGTCCGTTATGTACGCAGGCAGAGTTTGGCCGATGACCACATTTCCATCCTGCAGAAACCACGGGAAATAAAACAAGTAAATACTTGCAACCTCTCAAAACGTTGATGGTTCGTAGTGGCCCCAGACTGAGAGGCGAAGGGGACCAGTTCCTCCCTCGAGCTCGCCGGTCCCACGCGATAACGCGTGCGGTGAAAGGAATTGATGACTGGAACACAGTGACAATATGTGACGGTGATGCTGCGCCGGTAACTGGAGGAGATCCGCTGGATCGGTTCTCCTGGGAATCCACGTGGGCTTCGCGTAGTGACAGCGCTCGTGTATCGGTGTAGGCTCGCACGGCTTTTTGTGTGAGAATTTCTCCCGACAAACTGCTGTTTTCGGATAGCCGTGTCGAGCGTCCCCCCTCCTCCTCCTTTCTCCTTCGCGGCGTGTCGCCTCCCACATCGGAGACATCATCAGGAGCACTCATGATGCCAACTTCTCAGTGGGTCTATGAGAGTCTCTGGGTCGCTAGGAGTCTGTTCGCCTCCATATGAATCTGTGGGTCTCTATTGGAGTCTACGGGTGTCTACGAGTCTATGGGTGTTTATACATTCTATGAGTCTCTATGACAGTCTGTGGATCTCTAGACGAGTCTGTATCTACGTGAGTCTGTGGGATCTCGATGGGACACCGCGGTAATGATAACTTATCGCCCTCGTCTGATAATGCTGGACTCATCGGTTCGATTCCGACCCTGACGCCTGTGTATTTGGAGTTTGTGTTCTCTCTCTCTCCCCCCATGGTCGAGTGGGTTCTTCTCCAGGTACTTCCGCTTTCCCTCTCCACATTTAGAAACATGCGATTAGATTACTCGCGTGATAGCAATCATTCCCACATGAGATGAGTGGTCACTGCAGTGCGCTAACACGTGTGGCCGGATCGCCTATAGAAAACGGCTCCTAGCTCGGGGTCTTTACCGGGTAAATAAAAGCTAGTTTAAATGTGAAAAATCACTGGCGTGAGTCACAGTTTCTCGACCGAGCCTCTGGTTAAGGCTGCGGTTCTCTCTGCGAGTCAGTCTCAACTCGTGTCAGAACTCATCTCTCTCATCTCATTCTCATCTCATTATCTGAAACTGCTTAATCCTATATAGGGTCACGGTGAGCCGGAGCCTATCCCGGAAACACAGGGCGTAAGGCAGGAATACACCCGACGACGGGACGCCGGTCCATCGCCAGGCATTGCGGGACAATTTTAGTCTGCGAGCCAATCAACCTATCCAGGAGCATGCTTTTGGACTGGGGGAGGAAACCGGAGTACCCGGCGAAAACCCACGCGGACACGGGGAGAGCATGCAAACTCCACACAGAAAGGCACCGGAGCCGAGAGACTCGAACCCGGGACCTTCTTGCTGTGAGGCGTCAGCGCGACCCACTGCGCCACCGCGCCGCCCGTGTCAGAACTGCCACTGCTACAAAGCGACGCCCAAGTCAACTTCGATCGCTTAACAGTCGTATAATTAAGACAGACACGCGGTGTATGTACGTACGAGCACTCGCGAGACTTTGATTCAGAGCGCAGTTGTGTTGTCCATGAATAACGTCAAAGAATCGTCGTTGAGTAAGATGATTAAAAAAGTTCAACATGAATGAACGCTTCATTTGAAAAGGACATCATAAAAACATAAAAAACGCGCACTCAAGCGACTGGTTATGACTCCCGTGCTCGTTGACAGATTTGCCCCCGACATCACATCGAATCTCGGAAACGAAGCAGGGTTGTGCCTGGTCAGCACGTGGGCGAGTGAGTATCGCGGCCTGCCGTGTGATGTGGGGGCGTGGGTCTGCAGGGTGGCGCCGAGATGGGTGTGCTGAGCGTCACCAGCCGACCCAGATCCCATCCGCGATATCTATCGGTTTCCTCCGGGTACTCCGGTTTCCTTCCACATGACAAACACTCATCAATATGAAATCGGCCCAACGACCTAACGTAGGACCCTCGCGGAAGAAAACAAAGGCTCGTGGGCTCATAGACGCATTGCAAAAAAAAAATAATGGGGAATGAGGCTGGCTCGGCGCAGTGGTTATCATCCTCGACTTACAACTCAGACATCACCAGTTTGTCCTGCGGGCGCTGCAGTTTGTAAATGTGGGTAAGTTTCTTACGCCCACGCACACTGCCCTCGGAGAGTATATATATAATGTGAAAAGTACAGTGTTAAAATGGGTACGACCACGGCAAATTGATCGGAAGATTATGTATGGTGGGCTGAAGTGTGGGTATTCCCACCTATTGGAAGACGTCGGACCAGCGTGGAAGAGTAGGCCAAATACCCTCTATGTACGGGTTCTCTGGAGTTCGTTCCAGTGAAGGCCCTTCCACCAGCAGAGGCACGAGCAGGGCACAGCAGGGCTGCGCCTTGTTTTAGTATACCGTCAACGCATTGTACAAGTTTCACCCGGTCGCCTCCCATTGTGGTGGATGAGGCATCAGCCGCTGCGTGCATTCACGCACGCAGTGGCTGAGCGGAGGAGCGGTGGCGCAGCCATAAGCGCTGCCCTCCTCACAGCAAGAAGCGCCTGGTCTCCATTCTCGGCTCGGGTGCCTTTCCACGTGGAGTTCGTGTGTCCTCTCTCCCCGCATCCGCGTGGGTTTTCCTCGCGTACTCAGTTATTCATTGTTTGTTGTCCACAGCCCAAATAAATGAAATAAATGCTGCAGCCATGGTTAATAGGCCTGTTGACAAAATTACCCCCCCCCCTCCCAGTCTCGTCTATCTCCAGGCGTGGAATTCACACAGTCTTTATTGAAGCTGAAAGGAATCGTTGAACCGCGTATCTCTTTATGACAGTTGTCCGGCGGGTAAGCTGGTCGCACCGCCTCAGGGCACCGGGGGTAATTTAGTCCAGGATAGTTAACACAGGCGGCGTGCCTATGGACTGCGGGAGGAAACCGGAGTACCCAGAGAAGCCCCACGCGGACACGCAGAAAGGCTCCCGAACCTGGATTCGAACTCGGTGTCTTCTTGCTGTGCGAGGCAGCAGCGCTACTCGCCGCGCAGCCGCCGAGTCACGCACGAACCTGCACCACCACCTTAGCGCATGTGCAGATATCACCACGTGTACAGAGTCGTGACGCTTGCCACATCTAGTGCCGCAAGCGAGCGCCTACCCAGGCCAGCGTAGTACAAGATATGGAATGCGAGTGCATTGCTCAATAAGTCATACAGGTGCAGTATTATTACTGTAACGGCTGAGTCGACCTAGTGGATGTCTGTGGTCGTATTGCGCTGAATTTACTGCATCGTGTCTAATCTTCGCAGCAAAAGCCAGGTTGAGGCTGGATAGCGACTGGATTAAATGCTCCTTGAGGGAAAATGAAAAGTTTTGGTTGAAAATGTTGCAGCGTCAACACAGCAGTGGATTATTGTATCCGTCTGTGTTGATCTCAAGCGTTATCTCCCCTCCCGCAGAAAACAGGACACGCAGGGGTGTTGACATACCGACATGGCAGAGAATGCAAATCGGGATCTGCGTGAGTTTTCACCGGGTACCGTACTCCGATTTCCTCCCACTGTCCAAAGACACTTTGCCTAAGACAGTTGGCCTGCTGACTAAATTATCCCCAGTGTCTTGCGATGGACTGACGTACCATCATTGGCATAGCCCTGCCTTGCGCCCTGTGTCTGTTAGGATAGATTCCAGCTCACTGCGACCCTCTACAGGATGTGGTGCGTATTGATCATTAGTAATTGAAAGCACCGTTTGTTAATAACAGATATAAACACGCATGCCCACATGTGGTGGCAGGACAGCAAGTAGGTTGACAACACGTCGGTTTCAGCAGCCAAAATAATGATTGATCAGATTACGGGGTAATGGTGTGGCAAAAATATAAATATATGAAGCGAGTAAGTGGTTGTCTTATTTGTGAGAATTGCGCTTAAAAGCCGTTCTTTACGGATATGCGTGTCGAGCGATTCTCCTCTGAAATCTCCCTAAATCGGCCTGAGCAGGCCCCGATCCAGTAGTTGCTCGACACAAGGTTTTAAAATGTCATTTGGGGTGACAGGCTAACCCATCATTCCTCCAATATTGATTGAAAATTGACAAATATGCGGGTGGGTAACACTGGCCATCCTATCATAAGACCCTACCATAGGAATGTGGAATTTCCGCTGCTGACAAAGGGGCTGCCAATGGCGACAGATAAATGCCCCCATACAATGTTTGATTTTTGCCGACATTTGACCCCTTTGGGCTATTGGCACAGTGAGATATAAATACCGAGACGCGCACGTGTGTCCGTGCATCGTACACAGAGCAGCGCCCCACGCCCCACCGACGCCAACGTCACTGCGCAGAAAGCACGCGCGCTCGCTTACGCCGCGAGATGCCCCTCGGGCAAAATCGCGTCGCCATTCGCGCGGCCAATGTCAACACAGAGCGAGCGGGTCGTCCCATTCACGCCCTCGCAGCCGGCACGCGTTAAAGGATATTTGGCACCGCGGGAGGTCTTAGTGCCGCTGGGGACCCGGGCAAAATTCAATGATGAGCCCCCCCTCCCCGCCACACACACACTGATTAAAAAGCATCGAAACCAGCCGATGAATGTTGCAATAATGGGCTTCAATTTTAATAACTGAGTTCAGCTGTAATATATTTGTTTTAACGGAATACCAAGCAGTAAACAAGCATCATTTGGCACCGTGGCTAAGCAATTGTGAAACGCTCGTGGAATTGTCTGTATGTCGAGCATCGCTCGGCCAAACGACAGGGCCCCCCTCCCACCGCTAGTCCCTTCGTTAGCCCTCCGCCCCTCCCCCTGCAATCTCGTGGATTCGCATTACGAGACGTTACAACTCCACCCGGGCTCGCAATCCAGACGATCAATTTGTTAAGAGCTGTGGGAATTTTGTTTTAATGTCATCGAGGGTGACACTGGACAACTGGGCTTGGCAATCCGAACAGTGACGGATCCCATCCGACCTCCCTCGGCGTGGTAGTTGGAACAATGGTGCAAAATAAATCATATTTTAAAAAAACTATGGCGGTAGGTTTCTTAAATAAATGTAGAGTATTAAAGAATTAAAGGGTTACATGGCAGTTATTGCATTGGTAGCCGGTCATGTGTGGTGGGACAAAGTGTGGGTACTTTTCCAAGTCGGGTTGCCACCGGTCTTGTTCTTTTTTTCCCCAGTAACGTCCTAATTATTGGAGCAGTCGTCCTGTGAGATTATTTTATTATTATTATTTATCAGACGCCCTAACCCAGGGCGAAATCTTTGAGTTTTTGTTTTAAGGAACAAGCCCGGGTTTGTTGTCAGTTGCGCGCAGGGCTCTCGCTCTCGAATTCTGTTCACCCAAAACACGACACGTCCCAGTTTTTCATCTCTACGAGGTGGCAACCCCGACCATCGTCCTTAAATATCTACAAATGCCATCCAGTCTCAATCAATGATTGAAGGCTTCCCCCACACCACCATATTTTGTCATGGGAGTTTTGTGTGTGGAGGAGTGACGTGTTGACCATACTTCATCAGGATGGTACCAGTCAGTGTCGGTTGGCGGTTGAGGTGGAGGCAGGAACCCAGAACCGGTTTAGATACCGCATCTCTGACGTTAGCCGTAGCCGGGGAATCGAACTTGGGGCGCGCGAGTTCATTCACTGAGAACCCGCATGGCGCTGACCATGACACCACGGCTGCCGATTGCTATTTGAACAGCATTTAGTGACTGGTGTACTGTACCTGCTGTTGGCTGTTTAAAAGAGCCATAGATACATCGATTTAATTCGAAGGCTATCGTGACCAATGTTATCGACGAATCCCATTTTTTTTGCGTCAGGTCACGTTTTTTTTTTCAATTTTGAGGTAAGATCAAGACGTTTTTTTACGTGACTTAACCAAAAATGGAATTCATCGATACATAGATGTTTACTAATGCAGCAGTAAATACCCAGACAGCTCGCAAGCTGCATTATTTCCGCGACACAACAAATGTTTGTAAAACTAAATATGAAAGCAAAGGTGACTGGGCGTGGGATGGAAATCAGGCGGATATCCGTCTCACAACTACTGCTGGGATTAATATTAGGAGCTCGCTAATTTCACGCCTTCGACTGCTCCACCATGGACGTTGCGTTATATTCTATACGAACTGCATAGACTGTCGAGTACTGTGTGTACTGCAGTGGTGCGATCACTGAAAATCCTGTTTAAACAGGAATACAACTACAGTATATGCTTCCTTTCACTAAATAAATAAGATCCCTTACACATTCTTCATGCCATGCCCGACACTAACGCTCACTCTGAACCAAAACAAGCCCCTCCTGCCGGGGATCCTTTACTCCTCAACATTTGTACCAAAGCGACCAAGCTGTCACTCACACGAACTATATATAATCCAATCCTCAGACTCAAACTCTAACACCAAATCCGATATGGAGAGATATAAAAAGCAATGCCCGTAGCAAGCTTAACGCTACACTCTTGATCCTCAAACCATAACCAGTCTACAATAGCTCACGACGCTTCGTGTCTGGCGACATGAGTTCGATTACACAACGGGCTTCAGTGGCGAGTGATAGCGCCACCGGATCCTGAGTCATCCTGGCCCCCACCCCACCCCCAACTCTACCCATCTTCTTCCCCAACCCTTACCGATGAAGTATGGTCATTGCCACCCTAACCGCGTGCACGTAGAACCGAGCGCGCCGACGCAGCTACAACACCGCACATATCGCTCGAAGTTCAATCGCCTGCACTCGACATTTGTTTTATTTTCTGCGCAGAGTCTCTCAGATATGGTTTCTCTCTCGCCCACGCGTGGGTGCCCCGTATTTATAGCTGGAGGAGGAGGAGGAGGGCACGCGAAGTGTGTCTGGTTGTGCCCGGCTAGGATTGGCTGTGCGGGGGGTGGCGGTGGAGGAGGAGGCGGCGGTGGCGGTGGAGGAGGCGAGGGAGGAGGGAGGGAGGGAGGGGGAGTCGCAGTCACTCACGCACACGGCCACCGCCACCGCCAACTCCACTTAACGTCAGAGAGCGGCCGCTGCTCACGACCATTTCGACCGAGTGAGCTCGACGGGGAGGAGCGGGAAGGGACGAGCGCTCGAACGCACGGGCGGCGCGCAA
This sequence comes from Mordacia mordax, assembly GCA_036362905.1. Classification (NCBI taxonomy): domain Eukaryota; kingdom Metazoa; phylum Chordata; class Hyperoartia; order Petromyzontiformes; family Petromyzontidae; genus Mordacia; species Mordacia mordax. Next base: position 19,194,818 of record JAZEWT010000008.1, on the reverse strand, counting down.
ACATGAGCGGTTCGCTCATCGGCCACGGGACCCGCGACTCGGCGAGCGGACTCTCGGTGGGCTAGCCGGCGAGCGGACTCTCGGTGGGCTAGCCGGCGAGCGGACTCTCGGTGGGCTAGCCGGCGAGCGGACTCTCGGTGGGCTAGCCGGGCGAGGCGAGCCGAGCGCCAGCGTCGATCCCGACGCGATTGCAGCGCGTTCTGCTGCTGCTCGTTCACGCGGCGCGGGCGCGCCGAGCGCGGCGAGCGCGGCGAGCGCGCCGAGCGCGCCGAGCGCGCCGAGCGCGGCGCTCGCTGCGGCGACACCACCGCGGTTTCCCCTCGCGAGATGCGATGGAAAACGGCTCAGCGCCAACGTCGACTTGAGCCGAGCAGCAGCGCGACGGCGCTCGCGGACCGGCGGCGCACCGTGCGCACGAGAAGACCCGACACCTGCTTGTGAGAGATGTGCGAGCGAGCGTCGGGAGACTGGTGCCTCTAAGTCGCCCGCCGCGCAAGACCCAGCCAAGGATAATAATGAATGTGTACAATTCCAGCGTTACGCATTCACAGCCAACGCTCTCGAGCCATGGTGCGAGCGTCTCGCCTCTGCACAACCACACTCGCACTCCGCCGGAGCACGTGTCGCTGGAGTGGACCCTGAGCCTCGGCGTGATCGTGTCGCTGGTGGTCTTCGTGATCGTCCTGGGAAATTCCCTGATCATCGCGTCGGTTGCCAGGTTCCGCCGCTTACACACGCAGCCCAACTACTTCATCGCGTCCCTGGCTTGCGCAGACCTCCTCATGGGTCTCATCGTGGTGCCGTTCGGAGCCACGCCGATCGTGTCGGGCACCTGGTACTTCGGCGAGACCTTCTGCGGCTTCTGGACGGCGCTGGACATCATGTGCGTGACTGCGAGCATCGACACGCTGTGCGCAATCGCCGTGGACAGGTACATCGCGGTGACGAGGCCTCTGCGTTACGAGACGCTCATGAACAAGAGGAGAGCGCGGATCATCATCGTGTCCGTGTGGGTGGTGTCGGCGCTCATCTCGTTCCTGCCCATGCAGATGGGCTGGCTGAAGGAGCCTTCGTACAAGACGGCCGTTCACCAGCAGGAGCACGCGGCCAGCAACGGCAGCGGGAACAACACCATGACCTGCGAGTTCGACATCACCCCCGGCTACGCCATCGTCTCGTCCGCCGTCTCCTTCTACCTGCCCATGTTCGTCATGATCTTCGTCTACTCCAAGGTGTTCAGGGAGGCTCAGAAGCAGCGGAAGAAGATCGACAGGTGCGAGGTGCGGTCCAACCACCACCAACACCACCACCAACACGAGCACAACGACCACGAGCGACAGCATCGGATGGACAACGGGACGGGCCAGCCCAGCCACACGAGTCCTGGCGAGCGCAGGAAGCCAACGGGAACCAGCGGGGGGAAGAAGCTGTCGCAGATCTTGTCTCGCAAGGACCACAAGGCGCTCAAGACCATGGGGCTCATCATGGGCACGTTCACACTGTGCTGGCTGCCGTTCTTCGTGGTGAACATCGTGCGGGTGTACTGCTCGTGCATGCCGAGGGACCTCTTCGTGATTCTCAACTGGCTGGGCTACGCCAACTCTGCGTTCAATCCTATCATCTACTGCCGCAGCCCGGAGCTCAGAATGGCTATGAAGCGTCTGCTCTGCTTTTGGAGGTCGGGATCGTCCTCGGGCTCGGGAAGTCGAGTGACGAGAAGACCCCTCTCCTGTGGGACCTCAGACGGTGGCCTCGCCTCCAGCCCGGGTTGGACGTCTTTCAAGAGATCGTCTCAACCTGAACTCTCTTCCACGCGAGGATTTCTCATGGACGAGGGAGGAGGAGGCTCGTGTGTCATCGCGACGCCCCGCGCGGTGAGCTGCGAAGGTCCAGGGACAACCAAGGTCCCCGGGGAAACGACCATCACCACCAACAACACCACCAACAACACCAACGCAGCCACCGCCGTCGCCTCGAGCGGTGGTGGCGGTGGAGAAGAGGAGCCCCCGCGCAGAGACAATGGTGTTTTAGACTCGAACGGAAACGCGCACTCGTGCCAATGACGAGGCGTTGTCTGTGGCCGCGTGAACTCTGAAGTCGTGTGGATCTACAAACTCCACTCAGCGTTGGACGCCTGCTACCTGAACCCTGACCTCTCGGGGTAGGTGGTGAGTGGGTGGGCATCGATAGTTGCACGTTTTAATGTTTACCCCCAAGAAATCATGAAACTGTGCGTGTTTCAAGACCCCTTGTTTTGTAAATATAGTTGTGAAGGACGCGTTGTCACTCGTACTGTATATAAATTTGAACGGGTTTTTTTTTTCTAAACGTGTTATTTGTTGATTGTTTTGGTCGTGCGGCGCTTCTCGCTGTTTCGCTCAGATCCGCGACGAAACAAACCCATGGGAGATGTTTCGATTTCGTCACACATTTACCCTTTATCTCCCCAACAACCTGGCAAGCCGCCGCGTGCGCGAGATGGATAGTATTTCCAAAGGCTCTCGGTCACATTGAGCGACTCGACCTGAGTGATGGGCAGTTTGTTCAATTAATAATCAACGCAAGTAAACGCCTCTCGATTATAATGAAAAAAAATATTTGCACTTCTAGAGCGCTTTGCACCCGCGGGTCACAAAGCGCTGCAATGCGGCTATCAAATCGTCCTTACGATAAGCCGTGCTGCGGGGACTAATAACAATAATAAGCCGTTTAAAAAGTAAAGTGACCTTTTTTTTTGCTTGAATGAACACGGAAGCGATGCTCATATCCTGTATGCGGCCCTGAGCCAGTGGTGGAAATTCCTCATTCCTCTGGTGGCAGGCGAGTCGATCCATAGGACGAAAACTCAGAGTTGACTCCCCTACAAAGCGGATACTGATTTTATCGACCCCACCAGGCTGATGAGTTGAGTCAACCCCCGAAACTGAGCAGGTATTCGCAACCTTCTGAATGCGAGCTCCTCGCCACTCTATTCCTGTGCACCCTAACACGGTCAAATCTCTTTCTAAATTACGCAGGAGTTTTATTTTTCTTTATTTAAAGTGTCTGAAAAAAGTTCGCCAATGATACTAGCAGAGTGCCCTACAAGCGATCTTGTTCCAAGCCTGTAATACGTTCCACTGACGTCTCTTGTTGATAACATTTTCTGCCGACGTGACTACATTTTAACCTGAATTTCTTCCTGATTGCCTTTTGGGAATATTGCTGGTCCTTTGAACATTTAAAAGGGTGCTCAATAAGCTCGAAGTGAAGTTGCAATGAAACACCAAATCCTTGGTGGCGTGCAGATACAATTTGCGCTTATGAAGGACTCGATACCAGTACTCCCACATTGCGGACATACATACAAACAATGGCTCCATTATAAATATAGATGCCGCAACCTGTAGCGCACATTGATGTCCCTCGCGTGCGTCTCAGTCTCGGGTCGCATGAGTCCAACACGCCGCCACGACTGCTGGCGGTCGTGGCAGTGTGCAGTGACACTCGAAATTAAAATCACAACACGGATACTCGTGTACCAGTCTCGTCGGTCTCATCAGTGTTGTTAACGCAATTATGCCGTGTCCCGCGGTTCCTTTACAGACGTTTAGAGCACGCTGGTGAAATATGATATGCATAAATGCCACTTAGTAATCAGCGGCAGCGGCCACGGTCTGTCCACCGCCAACTTCCTGATCAAATCCTCTCCCCCCCCCCTCCCAAGCTGCCATCGGTGTCCCAGACCGTCCGGCAAAAATGCCACCACCAATCCACTTCACTCCTCATCGCGAGTCGATCCCCTCGACCCCGTGGCCACTGTCAGCGCGCCTTACCATGCACGCTCCATCCTTTGGCTGCTGCTCTGTCGATAGTCTCGTCCATTAGTCGGCTTTGCTTCTAACCTCAGCAGGCCGTGCGGCGTCTCTCAGTTTGATTTGTTTCCTGGCCCCGGTTAAGTGAGGGTTGTTAATTTTACGAGCACGTCATGTGTCATTGTGTTGTTGTTGTTGCTCGCCAGCGTGCTTCAGAGACACTTAAAATAGGCGGTTCACATTTGGAACAAGTACGAAATATTAAAGCGCTCTGTCATGTTCTGGGGGCAGTGCAGTGGCGCAGTGAGTAGCGCTGTCCTTTCGCAACGAGAAGTCACCAAGTTCAATTCCCAGCCCGGGTGCATCTCTGTGTGGAGATTGCGTGTTCTCTCCCCGTGTCCGCGTGGGTTTTAGCCAGGTACTCCCTTTTCCTACCATCATCCAAAGACACGCTGCTGCCTGGGATAATTGGACTGATGAGTAAATTGGACTTGCGATGTACTGGCGTCATATCCTGGGTATAGCCCCTCCTTGCGCCCTCTGTCTGCTGGGCTAGGCTCTGGCCACCTTCGACCATGTACAGGCTTCAGCAGGTATTGATAATGATGATGATGTCAGGACGGCGCGGTGGCCCAGTGGTTAGCGCTGACGCCTCACAGCAAGAAGGTCCCGGGTTCGAATCTCTCGGCTCGGGTGCCTTTCTGTGTGGAGTTTGCATGCTCTCCCCGTGTCCGCGTGGGTTTTCGCCGGGTACTCCGGTTTCCTCCCACAGTCCAAAAGCATGCTCCTGGATAGGTTGATTGGCTCGCAGACTAAAATTGTCCCGCAATGCCCGGCGATGGACCGGCGTCCCGTCGTCGGGTGTATTCCTGCCTTACGCCCTGTGTTTCCGGGATAGGCTCCGGCTTCACCGTGACCCTATATAGGATTAAGCGGTTTCAGATAATGAGATGAGATGAGAGATGATGATGTCATGATTCGGAGCGCTGCAAGGTGGCGAGTGTCCTTAATTTAAAAACAAAGCAGATAATTTCCTCGCATTAATATAAATATATGCCAATCCGTACCCATAAGTAGATCTCCTATTATCTGGAGCATGGGCATGAATCCGATTATCTACAAATGACTCCACTTCTGGCAAAAAAAAAGAAAATATCGCAGCGGATAATTGGACGCATAATGAGTCTTTACGGTACCTCGAGTTCCCCCAGATATCAGTTGTGGATACAACACTTTTACACCGCGCACGTACATTGTTCCATCTCACGCTGTTGTCAATCTGGGCATCTCGTGCACCTTCATAACCATGCACTGTAGGATAATTGTACGGTCAGCGCAGCTTCAGCAACTCTTTTGGAACCCCGCATCCATATCGCAGTGTCCCGTTCTCAGTTCATTACTTCTCCCCATAGGGTTATTACAAGCGTTACAGGGTACAACAGTGTTGAATTTATTATAGACTGGCACATATTGCACTCCCGCGGTAGTGCCTTACGACATTTGTGGACCCCCCAAATATTAAATCCTGACCAGAGCAAGCCGCAGGTGTCCCACGTGCCTTCGGTTGATCGTTGATTCTCATTTGTTGGCGACGCACGTGCAGAATCGCGTGCTCGAGACCCATTCGCACCACGTTCGTTGTTCGCATCGGATTCCTGTGTGGTCTCAAAGCACGCGAGGCCGATGCGCCCATGTTTACAGGCGACCCCGGGTTATTAACTCGTATCGTGACCCCCTTCCCCCCCACTCCCGAATTCGACGATTCACCCCGATTCGCCAATGGGGAGTGATTCCTCGCACAGACACTGATTGGAATTGACCCAAGAGGTCGAACCTTGCTGATGAGAATCGGTGAAGCTGAAACCAGACTAAATGTACCTTGAATTCACCAGGGTTATACCATTAGTAACGTATTGGATGATAGACTCAATATAGCATGACAGCTAATATGCCTTGGAGAATCAGACAAATGTCCTTTAACAAGCTGTTAGGGGCAATATACACGCAATATATACACACAGTATATACACACAATATAGACACACAATATATATGCACACACAAACAGGAAGCTATTGTATGTGACTTATCGAGCGCATAATGAAGGACAGCACGGCATGGGTGGGGGGTGGCTACCACCACACCCGGCCGCCTTTGTCTCCCTATTGGCGATGTTTACACACCGCACCAGGCACTCGGTTCAGGTTGAGTCGCACTAGGGGAGGCCCTGGACCAAGTCAGAAAATCTGCCCTGGAGTTGGTCGTGAACGGGAATCGAACTCGGGTTGCTGGGTTAACCGTGCAGTTCGCTAACCACTCCACCGCCGCTCCCCACTGAGCATATGTGACTGTGTATGCATAAACGGTCGCATACATTAATTAGCTTCCTGATTATATGTGTGTATATAAAGGTACACAGTTAAGATTGTGGTATATCTGCCTATCAGGTTGAGCAAAACATTTGTGTATAGTTATCTCATTGCACCCAGATCGGGCTGACGTCTACATTTATAACTTAAAGATGCACTACGTGAGTTCTCTAGCAGGCAGGCACTTTGAAGTGTTTGTTTTTAAGCATAAATCTGACCACAGGCGTGGCCATCCAGTTCAACCTCGTCGGTTGACAGCAAGCTGATGTCTCAGAGATCCACCCACAGCTCATCAGTCATCAGCTCGTGGCGAATAAACAATGGGCCCATGCTCCGCGCAGCCTTGGCCGAGTATCATTGCGGAAGTTTGATTGACGTGGACAATTGGGCGGTGTTGAAGTTACCTCCCTGGGCTGTGGCGTTAATGACATCCTAATTTCCGCTTGCGGTCACTGGCAAGACTCGAGTTGTTCTTAGGATCGTCCACTCGGGAAGTTTTTGCGGAAACAGTCATTCAAACTTTGGGGAGGGAGTTTTTTTTGTTGCCAGTTACGCATCGAGGCCTCCCTGGCGTTTTCTGTTCAGCCCATGCACGATATGTCCCGGGTTTTTGCGCCTCTCACGTGGCAACCCTACGCATGACACTGAGCGCTCAGCGATTGCGTGGAGACTGAACACACAAAGGGAGTGCAATTAGCAACAGTCACTTGTAAATGCAGCGAACCTGAGTTTGATTCCAGGCCAGAGCCTAACATCAGTGGTTTGAAATTCATATCATAAGCAGTGCTGCCCGCTCTTTCCGTGCTTCACTAACCCCCCCTGACGTCACAGGGTAGTGAAATGTGTTTTAAAAGTCCACCATGAACGGCGGTATGGCATGGGGAAGCCGTCATGCATTGGTGGATTGAGAATGGCTGGAATGATTTATGTCAATAATCTCTGAAGGTAATTATGCAATAGGTAATTTATATTGCGGGGAGCGGAATGGTGGGTGGCAGAGGGAAGGGGAACAGAATCCGTTGCATGGTACTTCTATACCCCGGCTATGTGTTCCGAGCCTTATTCACGTCTGCACTGCCTCGGGTGGAGGATTATGATGACACAACTCTGACAACACACTAGCGTTGGGAGTCCCTCAACCAGCGGTGGATCGACACCAAGGGCCGTGTGTTTACAATTCAATTCAAATGTCAGCGAAATATATACAGCACACATATATGCAGAGAGTCGCAGAACTCGACTGACGGACAGGAGGGCTGTGATACGTTCAAATTTCAGTTTTCGGTGGTCATCTCAGCCCATCAACCCTCCATTGCTGAATACAATGTGTACCGCTTACGTGGGGGATCAACAGTTGCCGTTCTAATAGACGGTGGGACAATACCCCCGATTGTCCCACGCCATGGGAATGTGGAATTTATGCCGCTGACTCAGAGCGGTCACTGCAGATGATCACAGCCACCACGTGTTATTTCGACTTTGTGACAACAACGTAGAATATGTAAGCCTCGGGTAAAAATCACTCTACAAGTGCAATTATTATGATTAATGTGAACATGCAATGGCTGGCGGCATCGTCCTGGTCTTGTGTTATTATTCAGAGATCTAACTCCACTTGCGGGGGAGGCCTCAAGTGCCACACAGAACCGGATTCATTGATAGTCAATTATTTAACCAATGTTAATGAACATCATGATTGCTTCGAAAAGCTGCCCTCTCGGGACACCCGCTTCGATCGCTCCCTCTCTCCGCGCAATCGACGCGGCTGTCCCGAGAGAGCAGCTTTTCTAAAGCAATCATGCATCGAGCTGTGAAAACCTGCATCATCACGTTAATGAACATCGTCCCCGACTAAGCAGCAACTCTTGAGTTGTAAGTGGTGTCAGGGTTGTGCCATACAGCTCTGCACACGTGTTTTTCAGATGACCGCACGATACGTGGAGCGAAGCTACGGTCGTTGGAGAGCGGTGCAGCACACCCTCGACAACTCGGCCTGCACAGTGAAATGATGGCATCTGGAGGCCCGGGGGAGCGGGGGGGGGTTGGAAGGGGGGAAACACAGGCTCGATCGAGCGGAATACTGCGGTCGCCGAGAGTTTGCGCTTAGCAGAGTTTGATGGCCCGAGCTCATCCATGCCTTGCGGTACTGAAGGATTTTGCTTCTAAACCAATGCGTTCATCTTCGCCTTGTGCCAACCACTTGTCAAAATAACTATTTGGTTGGCACCATTAACTCCCCCCCCCACCTCCCTGCCCCCCCCTCTCACCCCCAGCCCCCTACACATTATATAAAACATCTGCTGACCAAAACCAATAGCACACATGCAGTCGTATTTCTCCGCGAAGCTGTTTGTGATTTTATTTATCTCTCCCCCCCGTAAGGCTTGTGTTGGTTGCTGTGGACAAGTTTATACTAAAAATGTGAAAAGCCTTGATGCAAAGTTCAAACTGATCAGAACAATACCCGTTTGCTTTCTCGCGGTTCCACGGGCGACTCGAAGCACAAATAACGTGAAGGAAGCATTGATTTTATTTATTTTCGCTTGTTCTTTAAATCGCATTTTCTTTTGCTCTGAAATGTAACGTTGGCTGAAACCTTCAGCCACTGTAATTTCCACATGGCATGGCGTGACGCATCCTTAAGCTGCGTCGAGCGTTGTAATGTATATGACTGCGTCACTTTGTAAATTAACTTTGGAATATCTGCGGTAGTCATGGACCATGTCTCCATTGGCCGTAAATCTTTCATCGATGTTTTACCCCGATCTAGCAAAACAGCAAAGTGTAAACTGAAGTAAGGCCCATAAATATAGCTGCTGTGCATATGCGTCATCGATTTGTATACCTTAACAAATTTAGACATTATAATTTTCCACATAACTAGAATATATCAATAATTTAACAATAATTTATTTTCAGAGCAGCTGCTGAAAACTCCGTGTAAACGTGGGTTTTCGCCGGGTACTCCGGTTCCCTCCCACAGATCTCAGACATGCTGCTGCCTAGGTTAATTTGCCTGGATATTGCTTTGCAATGGACTAGCATCCCATGCTGGATGTAGCCCTGCCTTGAGACCGGTGTCTTCCGGGACAGGCAAAGGCTTCACCGCGACCGTCTACAGGATTAAGCAGTACAATACCAGCGTGAATGAATGAAGTTGAGAAACAATAGTAATGTTCAGCTCGTTGTTTAGCGGGCGGCACGGTGACCCAGTGGGTAGCGCTGTCGTTTCACAGCAAGAAGGTCCCGGGTTCGAATCTCGGCTCGGGTGCCGTTCTGTGTGGAGTTTGCATGTTCTCTCCCCGTGTCCGCGTGGGTTTTCGCCGGGCACTCCCGTTTCCTCCCACAGTCCAAAAAACATGCTGCTGCATAGGTTACTTGGCTCGCAGACTAAATTGCCCGCAGTGCCCGGTGATGGACTGGCGCCCCATCGTGGGCATATCCCTGCCTTGCGTCCTGTGTCTGCCGGGATAGGCTCCGGCTTACCGCGACCCTGTACAGGACTGAGTGGTTAATGACAATGAGAGGAGACATCGTTGTTTTGCAACTGCTGGATGAAAGTCTCCCCCGTGCAACGTCGGTTTGTCGTGAAAGTATCTTGGGCTTTCAAACTTGATGGTAGATATTTGGGGAACTAACGGTGGTGCTCATCACGATGATGTACTGTTTGCAAATTTCATTTCCTAACAACACTCAAGAGTCACCAGTTTCGTGTCGTGCTTTATTGGTAAAGCTGTTCGGAAGATCACGCTGTCGCTTTCGTTCAGCGCAAAATAATGTACCATCAATATAAATGTAGATGTTTTGTACTGAATCCGGAATACGCCACACTGGTTATTGGAGAGTGTGCATTTTCATCCATACAGAATTATTCAGACAACAAATATAAGGGCGGTACTCCGGTTTCCTCCCCTTGTCCAAAGACACGCTGCTCTCGACGTTAATTGGCCTACTGAGTAAATTGTCCGAAAAAAAAGGGCATGTGACGTACTGGTATCACATCCTGGGCGTAGCCCCGCCTTGCGCCTTGAGTCTGCCGGGATAGGCTCCGCCCCCCCTCCCCGCGACCCTGTACAGGATGAAGCGGTCACTGATACTGACTGACTAATATAAGGCCATAAAATTACTTGTACAGGATGCACGCTGACACGAGTCAAACGAAAGTGACCTGGGGGGGCAGGGGATGGTGGAGATGGAGCGGAGCTCAGCCCCCCCCCCACCGCGTCCCCCCCTGTACATACTTACAGTCAAACTTGGGCCAGATCACAATGTACAATATCCCAGAACAGATCATACAGATCGAGCGATGCTCATCATTCGCATTCTGTTGAGCGTCTAACATTTGTTTTAAAGTTTAATATTAACTGCGACGTTGCACACCGCCGCCCTGGGTGATTGTGCGCCCCGCTGAGACAAGGTCACGCTATAGGGTGCAGGCCTGCCCTGCGACTCTGTTTCACGGAGTCATCGTCACACGCAGCGGATCGGGGCAGCCGTGTCGAGATTTCGAAACCGCATCACTCGTGACTCGCGTGATAAAGTTCGCGGCGGGTAACGGCGCTTGCGTCGTCTCCAATTTAGGGCTCGCACCTCTGCACCCATTCATCAGAAATTCTTTCCTCGCATTGCCCAGGCCCTTTGGGTGTTGGGCGAGAGGTTGGGGGGGGGGTGTGTGGTGCGGTCGTGTCTCCAATTCTCCGGTGGGACACCGTGTCCCTAGCTGGCAAGGCTCCTGCCTGAGAGCGACACACTCGCCCGATAAAGGGGTCCTTTGTCTCTCTTCGTGCCCCTATAGCCTGGGGAGTGCGACACCACTTTGATTTAGGATTGGCAGGTTTTACTTTTTCTCGTGGTAAGCCTGGAAATCTGGTTTTGGGAGTGTACAGGTCGCTGGGAAAGAATGTTGAGTGTTTTTGTGGCGTCGGCCAGAGATGTTGGTGTGTCGCGTTTGTGTGTTTTAAGGGATTGTGTTCATGTGCAGCCATTTGTCAGTCCACTGCTGGATGAAGTTCCTCTCGTTCCGTGTCGTTCGTGGGTAGCGTTTCCACATCCCGGGTACGAAAGGCCGCGTCGTGTTGTGGGAAAATTAATATCTCAAAAATGCAGAAGAGGCGACAGATTCGTGTCACTGACACGAGGACATATGGTAATACTTCACCAAACCTGTCTTTGCGTTATGAACTGGAAAATCCAGGACCGGTTTAGTTATCACTCGCCACTGATGTACACGCTGAGTTAAACTCCGATCGCTGAGTGTCGTATGCAGTGCAGCAACCAATGCGCCACCACTCCCTCTTGCAACTATGTGACCAGATTTTAACTGATTGTGGTGGCATTCTACACAACGAACCCAGTATCCCGAGTTCAATTCACGGTCGCAGCTGACATCAGTGGCCAGTAGTAATATCTGTACTGATCCTTGGAACTCGCCACTGATTTTACCAACTTACAATAGCCAGCTTGATGAGATATGATCAAGCGACCCCCATCAGTAACGCAACATAAGGCGGATTTCGTTTGGCAGTGAATTGGCAAAGCAATGCCAATTGCTATTATGGCTTTTTTGTTAAACAAGAGATATGGCAGCACGTTCTTTACATAGCCCAATGTTGGCATTACAGAATAAAAATAACTCGCGGCCCAGTTTGTGAAAATATCGTTACGTTCCCTTTTTACAAGTTAGTCTGGAACAGGACAGACAGCCCGTTTAAGACGGCGATCACGTCACACCTTGAACCATCTCCACACTTCAGTTGTCGTGAGCCGCAGGACCAAATCACCAGGTGACTCATGGCTGATTGGCAGCAGCGATACACAATCTCTCCTTCACATCCACGTAACTATGTTACCCGCGGCAAATTGGTTTTGTGTTAAATAAGGGACCTTTTTTTTTTGCCATTATACAGGTCATGAGAAAAGAGATACTTTTTTTTACCTTGTCTGGGAATAGCACAGGTGTTACGATGGTCAAATCCCAAATAGGCACCTTTCGCAAGGTGTCAAGTTTGCAATACCACGACACATGCTTGTGGCAAAATATGCAAACAATATGCTGATGAA
>JAZEWT010000008.1:19156241-19166322 GCA_036362905.1 Mordacia mordax | reverse complement strand
CCGGCCCCCTGCGTCCCTGTGCAGGATTGAGTACCGAGACTGAACTGATAAAGCATATATGTGGCCTAATCTTCCACGCTCACAAGCAGTCTCAGAAGAGGTGGGAGTACCTACACGTTATCCCACCACACTATGACTGAATGCGCGGTGTAGCCGTCTATATTACTGGGTTGACAAAGCCAACGGAGTTTAATAACTGTCCCGTTGTTTTAACTGTCATGCCAGGTGATTGCGATGCGAGTCTACTAACCATTACACCACGCACTTAATCACAACACTGTTCGTCAGCAGAAGATAAACGTTTGCCTCGTGTTGCGTTATGTCAATCAATCAATACCTCCTCCTCCATCCCGTCGCTCAATTGTGTTGTCCGCATATTATATGTAGTTGCCAACTCAGCTGGCGTGCTGCAAATGATCCCACAGCCCGACAGAGCTCTTATTTCCTTTCCGCGAGTGGTGGAGCAACGTGCGGCTGAATGTGGACATTTTTACAAGTCAGTCTAACGTCTTAAACACGTGGAAGCTCGCAAGAATCGTTAGACTGGCATGGTGATGCTGTTTCACGACCTGAATTGCATTTTTTATTTTGTTTTTAAAAAAGGACACTGATTCATTTCGATTTATTTCCAAAGCTGTTCCAAAGCTTAGTCTCGGAGCGCCTGAGAATGTCTCCAACGTGGGCTTTGCTGAGCAATTAGGCTTTGCTGAGCAATTATGCGTCGAGCCGTGAAAACCCACATCAGTACACTGACTCATTACACCTGCGTCCGTACGAGCACGATGTGTTCGGTTTTTATTTAATTGGATTTGAAAATAACTACCAGCTCAAAAAGTGACATTGTTTTCAAGTCGTGCTTAATATTGCGTGGTGTATCGCGTCTTTAAACTTTAACAACGTGCGTATGGATATCACACGGACGCATCTGTGCACCATTTGGCTCTTTCCGTGGCCATACGACTACAGATGGTGTTTTTAAAAGTGGAGTGATTTTGTTTTGAGAACAAGATATTCCTTAAAAATGTAAACAAACAAAAATCCACCCTACATGCATAGAAATTGATTCATATATCACGTGAAGCCTTTGCGAGGTGTGAGGATGTTCGAGATGTCACGGTATATTTACTTCCAGGCACAAATCCTTCAGATTTTATGTCTGCGCATCAGCCAACTGCATCGCATGACTGCAGCATCCTTGAAACGATCTCAAATGTCACAAAAATGCACGCTTCATCTCCTCGCTTGTATTGGATTGGCGATGCTATGCTCAGAGACGCATGCAGGGTTTGGAATTTTTTTTTATACCTCTGATCTCTGCTTATCACAGTGGTTTTGAATCTATGACAGCTGAGGATATCTCTCTGTTCTTTCAGAAACGCTCGACGCGGCTATACCGAAACAATAGCTATTGAGAGCAAATCTCATACATAAAGCCATGAAAACCTACATCTCTGAAATAAGTAACGATTTTTATTATTACCATTCACATACACGGAGCACTGTGTGCCTTCGCGTTTATGATTGCACCTCCAATTAGAGAGAGTACAAATTCCGTCAGCGAATATGATAGCTATTTCAACGATTTATCTTTTTTTTTAAGAACGCACATCGAAATAGTAAATTACTGATAGCGATGTCTTATTTATTTACGATCATTTTATCCTGAGCGGGCATCCAGTCGAGATATTTGGTGGATTAAATCACAAAATTAGTCAGACCACGGCGATATGTTTTGCAGAATGTAACCAAGACTGGCTGCAAAATGCTGTTTGGTTCTGTCACGGATACTGGTCGAACATGAAGCTGCTCGCCACTCACAGAACCCGCCTTTTGCGGGAGAGCGATCGTGCGCAGCATAGCACACGTACGAGCAATTAGGCTTGTTAGTGTATCTATTTCACTAAAGCTCTGTGCGGAAGGTGTGTTTATTTACACCCCGTTTGAGACACGTTTCAGGAAAGGGATATTCCAGTAAATGCACGCTGTGTCTACCGGGATAGGCTCCGACCCCCCTGCGACCCTGTACAGGATTAAGCGGGGCATTGATACTGAACGTACACGGTGTATCCAGCACCCACCCAACGCTCGCGATCGGCATTCATGAGCTTTCTTAATTCATTGGCAATTGCATTTTATAGAGCGCTTTTCACCCGAGGGTCACAAAGCGTTGCACAGAGCTGCGGAGAGAAGGGCACGTCTCATTTGAAGAATGACAGGCGTGGCGTTGTCATAAATTCGGGAAACCCTAATAGCATCGAACAGATGTTTATTATCATTAGATAGATGTTTATTGTTACAGAAGGGAGTGCCCAGTGAGCTTGCAAGCTCTGGATACAGGATTCCTGCGAAGCAGCAAACGTTGGAACTGACCAACACAACAAACGCGTAAAACCAAAGGGCGGATACATTTACTGACAGCAAGAATCCATAAATATAATAACAAAAAATAGTTACTGATATCCGTTCGTCCGGTCAAGTGACGCTGTTTTTAAAAAGTCGTGCCCAAAAGTACATGAGTGTCAGTATTTGCATAAAATAATTAGATTTTACACTCGATTTCCTATTACTTTCCCACACAAACTGTTTATTACACTGTTATTTGATCGTTCTAATCTTGCCAAACAGTGAAGCGACGCGCAGCAATCAGAGTATGGTTTGACAAGAGATGATTTTGCACTGTGTTTCGTCCCATTTTTGACACGTGTCGAAACGTGACGGTGACAGGGGCAGTACTAATCAGGGAACTCCTTCTCTGATGAGAAGAGACGAGGGGAGGCGCGGGGAGAAGAGGGTAGACACGGAGACACAGAGACACAGACGAGGGGAGACAGACGAGGGGAGACACAAAGACGCACTCACACACAGCCTCGTGTTCCTGTGAGCCTTCTCTTTCGCGTGAGACATACGGAGACACGGAGCAAATGCAGTACTTGAATATACCACGCTATTGTCGGTAGCTTTAAACTTTTCAACTTTCTAATAAATTTCAATGCTATGTATAACATGACATGTAAAAAATAACTTGGCCATCACAGAGCAAAACGTTATATAACCTGACTGAGGTTCGAATATCGGGCCCAACCAACATCGTAGATGAATATCCGAAACTCTAACCGTAATCATGAAAATAAACAGTAATACTTAAGATTGCTCAATGAAACAAACTCACAACACCAACCTGTACAATGCTGAAACCCCAACCATGATGGTGAAGTATGCAGTAGCACTCGAGATTTCACAGCACAATAAATATAAGGCAAATGAGAGCAACAAGGCAACAGTGAGACGAGAAAACTGTATGTCTTTTGTGACAACAAAAGGAAGCAGCATTTGCAAACCTTCAAAAAGACCAATCAATTTAATCCAACGCAGCTGGGCCGAAATTTGTCCACTAATTGGGATTCAAGATACCTCGGCGATGGTAGTGACTGCAGCCTCAAGCTCGAACAGGCCACGTGAGGGGAGGCAGTTAGATTTTATGAGCTCGCCGCGTCGATATTCATGAGTGCTGATTATGTTGTCTCATTTAAAGAATGAGGGCGGCACGGTGGCCCAGTGGGTAGTGCTGTCGCCTCACAGCAAGAAGGTCCTGGGTTCGAATCTCGGATCGGGTGCTTTTCTGCGTGGAGTTTGCATGTTCTCCCCGTGTCCGCGTGGGTTTTCACCGGGCACTGCGGTTTCCTTCCACAGTCCAAAAAACATGCTGCTGCATAGGTTAATTGGCTTGCTGACTAAATTGCCCGCAGTGCCCGGTGATGGACTGGCGTCCCATCGTGGATATATCCCTGCTTTGCTCCCTGTGTCTGCCGGGATAGGCTCTGGCTCACCGCGACCCTGCACAGGACTAAGCGGTTTCTGACAATGAGATGAGATGAGATTTAAAGAATGACGGGTCTGACTACGTCTTTATTTATTTGCCGTTCATATGTCGTTGTCGATGCTGACATACCCGTTCGCTCCACAGCTCTGTGCAGCACTGTGTGACCCTCGGGTGAAAAGCGCTCTTGAAGTATTATTATTATTATTAGCTGTAACTATAATATGGAGTGAAAAGAGCGTTGTACAGGCCATGTCAGGGTGCACTCTTAAATTTCTGAGAAAAAGGCATTGCGATTTTATAACGTTGAGTGTTGCCCAACAGGGGAAATGGACTAAGGGAGTAGCTTATAATTTTATGAAAGAAACATTTCAGTCAGTTATCATTTTTTTCTCTATCCAGATAACTGGTAGCACTTCGAAATAATCAAATTTAGCGGTTAAAATGCGGTTTTAACTTTTAATAATTAAAAAAAAATGTATGTACAGCATGCGATTAATAGCAATATTTCTGTCTAGATGCTAATAGGAAAACTTTGGCTCAGCAGATAGGACACTAGGCCATAAATGTAACTAAGTATAGTGACAATGTTGCATTCGTCTATAGAACTGGGGTAACGCAGTAATTTGTGCACTGCGCTATGAACCCCTCAATAAGTTTGAATTCCAGCCATCAGCAGCAAATGGTATTTAAACTGGCCCTAGGCCTCCCCGTTCACCGACCCCGCGCTGGTCAATGAATACTTCTTGCTCTATCAACCGGTGAAGTTGTTGATCGACTCCCCGTCGCATCGTTTATGACATTCGCCGTGGATTTTCACGTCACATTGTGGGTCGTGAGAAAGCTGTCACCGCTCACCAACTAATGAAGTATGGTTAAACAACTCCCGTGACTGACACGGCATGATGAGACCTTCATCAAGCAGTGGCTTAACAAAGGCGGTTCATTTTGTCCATATAATGTGCACGCTTCATAGCTTATTGGTGCAATATGCTGTAGAATATGTTCGGAATGTGTATTTATATATTCCACTTAAAATTATACAGCATCCATGCCCTTTTTATAAAATGTCTCCTTGTCTATAAAATAAGGGGCTCACTCACTCAATTGTGACTGGTTTAGACCTAATGATGCAAGAGAAATGGCTTTGCCTAAGGACCTTGTATCGGGATTCTGGATCAATGATTGCAGAAAGGGCAAGTAAGGGTCAGAGGAGCATCTTGGTGATAGGTTGAATCTATAATAAGTTATAAAACGTCAAGCACTCTGACGAACAAGTCGCAAAGTGGCATGCAGGCACGCGAGTGTGGTTAAGCGCTTTGTGACCCTCGGGTGAAATGCACTCTATTAATGCAGTTATTATTAAGATTAAATGCACACGTGTGTTGCAGAAATTGGGAAAATGCATTCACATTACAAATTATTGGAGTGATATAATTTACATACTGCTTTCCAATTCCATTGTGGTGTGCAATTTGAAAACATATTTTGCGAATGTAATAACGTAAGGTTTACATTTCATATGAAATATATACCGAACGTCCCGTGTCACCTGTTCAATATACTGAGACATATATACATTAGGGCGGCGCGGTGGCCCAGTGGTTAGCGCTGTCGCCTCACAGCAAGAAGGTCCCGGGTTCGAATCTTTCGGCTCGGGTGCCTTTCTGTGTGGAGTTTGCATGCTCTCCCCGTGTCCGCGTGGGTTTTCACCGGGCACTCCGGTTTCCTCCCACAGTCCAAAAAGCATGCTGCTACATAGGTTAATTGGCTCGCAGGCTAAATTGCCCCGCAGTGCCCGGTGATGGACTGGCGTCCCATCGTCGGTATATCCTTGCCTTGCGCCCTGTGTCTGCCGGGATAGGCTCCGGCTTCACCGTGAGCCTGTATAGGACTAAGCGGTTTCAGACAATGAGATGAGATGAGATATATACATAAACATCTCATCTCTCATTATCTGAAACCGCTTAATCCTATATAGGGTCACGGTGAAGCCGGAGCCTATCCCGGAAACATAGGGCGTAAGGCAGGAATACACCCGACGACGGGACGCCGGTCCATCGCCGGGCATTGCGGGACAATTTTAGTCTGCGAGCCAATCAACCTATCCAGGAGCATGCTTTTGGACTGTGGGAGGAAACCGGTGTACCCGGCGAAAACCCACGCGGACACGGGGAGAGCATGCAAACTCCACACAGAAAGGCACCGGAGCCGAGAGACTCGAACCCGGGACCTTCTTGCTGTGAGGCGTCAGCGCTAACCACTGCGCCACCGCGCCGCCCTACATAAAAATAGAGTATTTATAAAATACTGGAAGCTTTTGGTGTGCTGGCAGGTTTAATGAACATGGCATGGCCTATACATATTGCAGAGCTTTGTGACTCTCGGGTGAAAAGCGCTCTAGAAGTGCAATTATTATTATCAGAATGGGACAACTCACAGGGCTTCTTTACATGTATTATGTCCTGCCTTTGTGTGGAATTACCTACCAAGTTTTCCATCTTCTTTTCATTTTCTCCTCGTGTCCGCGTGGGTTATCACCAGGTACTCCGATTTCTTCCCAGAGGTTAAACGCATGCTGCTGCTGCCTAGGTTACTTGTTCTGCTGATTACATTTCCCCCAGTACCCTGCAACGGCCTAACGTCCCATTTTGAGTAAGGCCCTGCTTTGCGCCCTGTGTCTGCTGAAATAGGCACCGGCTCACTGCCACTCTCTATACAGGATTAAATGGGGACTGGTTATGGCGGAAAATGCGCTTCCATCCCGTGTAATTTTTTTATCCACAAACTGTGGGTCTTTGAGCGACACGATGTGAAATTTCTACCGAATGTTCCGCCCATATCCGCATCAAATACTGTCCTTCCATTGGTCAACTCAGCCTGAAATCGAGTGCTGCAAGGAAATGAATCTCTAGTTAGAGGACGAAATCACCATCAGTGAGGTCCTGGGTTTGAATCCAGTTTTCAGCCAACCGTGAATAAACCGAATGTTCAGTTATAGCTAGTTGATCTTCACAAGCAAAACAAAAAGCAAACATGTGCCCCTATTTCATCGTCAAGAGAAACGGCCATGTCACGTTCCACAAGCAGCCAATGTTTCACTTCGATCAGATTGTAAGCAGGGCCACATTAGCATAACGAAAAGCGAGATAATAGCCGGTGCTGTCGAGGCACTGGATGGTAACGTGTAATAAACTACAATTAACTCTCCCCCTGCAAGGCCACCATGCTCAGTGTACTTGTCGCTGCCTCGCCATGAGTGCAGTGGCAAAGCCCGATGAGCGCCAGAGCGAGGGGTGGTGGTGGCGACAAAAATAAATAAAATAAAACCCACGTTAAGTAACTCAGGAAGATAAATTACGACCCAGATTCCGGCACCGAGACTTTATCCCCGTCCCTCTTTTAACCCCGCCTCATTCCCGGTAAACAAGAGGCCCCTCTTTGTCCATGAGCCAGGACACTCGTAAGCGCAGCGCTAAAATATTTTTTTTTTTAAAAAAAATCACCGCTGAGCTGGCACGACGTTCAGTCACCCGAGTCCGCTGGTATTCCGGGAAGCGTGGGCGAAGAGGTAAGGGGACATTTTTCATGGAAGGGCACAGAAATACGAGACATGTCATGCGTGCCGAATACGTGTTCGGTGTAAGACGGTCGTGGAGGAAGCGTGTTTTATAAAATCAAGAGTTGCTGGGCACAGGCCCCAAAGGGTTAAACGCTCACGGACCAACAGCGTAGGTAAGAGTTAAAGCAGTCCTTGCGTTGTGCAAAGTTGTGAGAAGTCGGGAAAAGGAAATTCCGGAATTTCTGAAAGACTGCTGTTTGAGGAAACGAAGCAGAAAGAGAAGTGTTGTGCGTGATGGTTGGACAGAGTGCGTGGATGAGTTGAAGCGGTCAGTGTGGTCGAGACCTCGGCGTGGATGGAGGGAATCAACGAGTGAAGTTTACGCAAACAGTCACCATGCGCCGACAAACATCGACCGTGGTCAGTTTGAAAGTCCTTAAGCAGGATGGCAGTGCTTGTGTGTGCTGTCCAGACACACAAGGTCAGCGTGAAGCAACACGGCCGCTACACAAACAGCCGAACACACATTGGACGTAAAATCACATTCCCTGCCCACACAATCAGCCGTCATTCATCTCCGAAGGACTCGGAGTGAATGTTCAATGCCAAGCCAAAGCCAATATTAAACACTGCTTGAGTTGATTGGATTTAATAAGGTGTGGTTCAGGATTACCTTACAGTCTCACACGTGCCACTCATTCTACAGATTGGCTGAGTCACAGAGACGCACTCCAGTGGTTAATTGCTCGAATATCATAGCATGGCCTTCTCGGAAATGTAACGAATGAGAAAAGCGTTCCGTTAAAAAAACGTTATAATTTAATATCAGACAACCATCTGTTGCCTTGGGGTACTGGCAGGTTTGAGGGAGTGTGAGGCTCATTTCCGGAGCGCGTTTTATTATAATTGGAGCACAACTGTGGGGAACACCGACTCTGGTGCCATCTGCAGGGCAACATTACCACAATCCCACGTAGGCACGGATCAAGTCTGTGCATCTCTGCAGCTCATGTTCGACTGATTGTGTGTGCACCAAATAATTGTATTGGTTGGTGCAGCCATGACAGCGTGCCTTGTCCCAGGCAAGGGCTGTAACCTCCGAATGAAACGGTGAATGCTAAGCGGTGTATTCTCCTTTATCATTCCGAGCTCCATCGTTCATCTTGGTGGAGTGCGCGCTGTGATGACATAGTGGGTGATTAGTCGACTGCCACATGTATGCAATTATTGAAACTGCAGATTTTAAGCCACCTTGCCCAAATCATTCAATCTAAATGTCCTGAACGCCAAGCTTACAAAGATGTTGCTGTGAATTGTCAGCCCCAAAGCGAATTAAATATAAAATTTCAATCAATTAATGCCTCTGATCAAGAAAGAGGCTCTGTTTGATTTTCCAGACCCTTATTGAACGTGGTTCCCCAAACCAAATAGTTTGAGTTACAAAACATGCACAACATGAAAATGAACCATCTGTCCAAGCATAACTTCATCATCAAAACTGGCATTCCAATAAAAAAGGTGTTACGGTGTTTTTTTAAAGAGGAATCCAAATAATTCGTTGAGCTTGGTGTAAAATTGATGGCCGTAACATTTATGTACAGATGTAGGTTTTCAAGGCTCGATGCATGTTTCCAATAGCTGCTCTTTCGGGATAGCAACGTCGATCGCTCCTCCTCTCTTGGCGGATATTTGCCTCCCACGTTAGTGAGGATGCCTCCCATGTGGGAAGCGAAAGGTTGTGGAGAAACGAGCACTCGACGCGGCTATCGCAAAAGAGCAGGCTTTTGGATGTAACATTGATTTCAGTATTCACTGCAACAGATGATATCAGGAAATTGAGGTTGTGATTTGTGACAATTGTGCTGAATGGAGGAGGGAAACTTACCAAGATGTGCATTGCAATGGCACCCAGAGGTTGGCAGCCTAGACTAGAGGAAAACTTAAAACCAGATGGTGGTCAGACGCTCGAATTGATACATGTTATATGTGTGCTTCACGGCTGACAATTTCGTCAGCTTTGTAAGCTTGCCATGCAGGTAATTAAAAATATCATGCAGTGTCTTCAGCTAAGTGGAATAAAATGTCTTGTTTTCAATGTGTGCACACATGAGGCATTACCCTGTTCACCCTCCGTTTAATCATTGTAATAGACAAACTTGAATGTCAGGTACTAACTTTGCAAGAAATACGGGTTCTAGCCAGAGCATGTAATGGTGTGGGGGACATCAAAAACAATGACAATGATGCCGTCTTGACTTTTTGGTATAACCTTAAACCAGAACTAGTGTTTCGTTTTTTAGTGATAATCACTTAATCCAATGGATTAAATGTATAGCGGTCGGGGATATTTCTATTGTGTGATATTGCACAACCACAGCATTATGTTTCTAATAGTTGAGTAAAAGTAAAACATATTTCCAATGCAAAACTTTTGGCACAATTTAATAGGTAAGTTTTAATCCGACGTAACTCTGTGCACACCATTCCTGACATTTCCATTTCAATTCTTTATTAGAGACCAAAACAGTCAGGTACATTTAAAAAAATGATTTTTATTACCCCACAATGTACTGATTAACCATTGAAAATAATTTTTATACCAAGTGCACGTGCAGCAATGTTTAATATATTCTCATCATTCTCATTATCTGAAACCGCTTAATCCTGTATACGTATAGGGTCACGGTGAGCCGGAGCCTATC
>JAZEWT010000008.1:19131010-19144900 GCA_036362905.1 Mordacia mordax | reverse complement strand
CACCGGGCACTGAAGGGCAATTTAGTCTGCGAGTCAATTAAACCTATGCAGCGGCATGGGGTTTTTTTTTGTTGGACTGTGGGAGGAAAACGGAGCGCCCGGCGAAAACCCCACGCGGACACGGGGGAGAGAAACTCGCAAACTCCCACACAGAGAGCCGAGATTCGAACCCGGGAACCTTCTCGCTACGAGGAGGCGACAGCAGCGCTGCCCCACTGGAGCCACCGTGATTTAGTCAGCGGGGTCATTGGTCTCGGCAGCAGCAGCAGCAACAGCGTGTGTATTGACTGTGGAATAAACTCCCGACTGCAAATTGTACAACGTCCATCATTGGTAAATAGCTTTAAGGGATATAACTGTAATATAACCACAAGTGCATTATTTTTGGAGATTTTAAATGTGTGCTTCCCTTCCCCTGCTACAAGTCGCATCAAGCAACGTGCTAATCTGTCATTATACAATAATAAAACCACTGTGTACAGCACGGTTACTGTGTGCACTACTGTGACTGTGTGTGGCACGGGAGGACCTGGAGCTGAGTGGACTTGATGAGAGACTGGGTACCAGTGGTGTCAAGATCGACCCCTGTGGAGGAGGAGGATCGTGAAGTCGCTACGGGGCGGCTGGAGGAAGTCGCCCTCCAACAACAACGGAGGACGGAGGAGCGACGCTCACAACAACGAGCGGGAGCATCGGGCGGATAAAGCACAGCGAGTTGACACAGTGGGGAGCATAGGTGGTGCATCTGCCACCAGTCATCTCAGTCAGGCAACCCACAACACCTGGGTCTGTCCCTGTGACGACCTCCTGTCAGCGAGCCCTTCGACACTTCACGTGGCAGCATTAAGGTGCACATGACCTGGCACAGGCGCCGTGGTGACCTCACCGCCACTTAGTGGCGAATGGCGGTTGATATATTGTGTATAGTACCGTTACCACTGTGTACAGTACTGTTACCGCTGTGTATAGTACTATTACCACTTTGTACCATGCTGTTACTCTGTACAGTACCGTTACCACTGTGTACAGTACTGTTACCGCTGAGTATAGTACTATTACCACTTTGTACCATGCTGTTACTCTGTACAGTACCGTCACCACTGTGTACAGTACTGTTACCGCTGTGTATAGTACTATTACCACGTTGTACAATACTGTTACTCTGTACAGTACTGTTACCATTGCGTACAGTACAATTACCACTTTGTACAATACTGTTACTCTGTACAGTACCGTTACCACTGTGTACAGTACTATTACCACTTTGTACAATACTGTTACTCTGTACAGTACCGTTACCATTGCGTACAGTACAATTACCGCTGTGCATATAATCAAGGAATCTTTATGCAAATCAGATCAACCCCCCCCCCCCGGCGCAAAACACCGATCTGATTGGTCAAAACGGAGGGGGGGTGCTCAAATTTACATTAACAGACGTTATTGCCGCGGCACCAATGGGAAGGCGGTATGGGGCTCTTCGCCCGGCGATTGGTCCACCCCGTTTGAATTTAAAGGCGGAAGTTGTGGGCGCTTCAGCTGCCCGTAGACGAGTAGGTTTTAAATTCACCGCTGCGTGGGTAAGGATTCCCTGCGTCGTCCCTGCGTCCTCCCTGCGTCCTCCCTGCTTCTTCCGTGCGTCCTACCTTGCGTCCTACCTTGCGTCCTCCCTGCGTCCTCCCTGTTGCATCTCCCCTGCGTCCTGCCTGCTGTTTCCCTACCGCTTCTTCCCTGCTGCTGCTTCCCCGCGTCCTCCCTGCTGCTGCTTCCCCGCGTCCTCCCTGCTGCTGCTTCCCCGCGTCCTCCCTTGCTTCGTTATCGGTGTCCGTACCGACTTGGTTGCTTGTTAATTGGGCATTCAGCCGTTATGTGCTCGCCTGCTCTGCTTGTGGGAGATCTATGATGTTTAAGATCGCCGCTGCTTCTGCTTGCTTGGCGTCGCCCCCGAGCTCGAGTGTGGCCGCCGCCGCGTGCACGTAAATGAGTTAAAAGTCCGCCGGGTCGTCTGTCCAGTTCGCAATTGCCAATGAAGGGGAACCGCTTGATGCGCACGTACGGCCGTCGGCGAGCCAACGTCTACGTGGCCGAGCGCGATGCCCTGTGGAACTCGCCGCAGCATCGGCGCCATCTCTTCGACTGCTCGCCGCGGACCGACGATGTGGCGACGGAACGTTCGGACGGCCGGTGAGTGGCGCTGGCCCTGGCCAGCATCTGCCTCGATGCATTGAGAGGGTTGAGCGAGCGTGTGTGGCGCAGAAGGTTTGTGGAACCGCGCGTGGGTGGCGGATAGCTCGGCCCGACACCTGGTGCAGACACACGGCGGCACTCTCTGGATGATGGGGCTCAAAGGGCGCCGCGGTTCGCTGGGTTGGAGGAAAATCGTGGAAGGAGAGCAGCGACGCTCAACAACGAGCGGATGAAACGTAACAACTTGGTAGTGGAGCGCCAACGTGGGGGCATAAGCGAGTCCTCTGGGTCACCACCCCTCGGCACCTTGGCTCAGTCCCGCGATCTGCCGGCGAGATTTGGACACAACGTGGCTTCAAAGTGCACCTGGCCCGAGACGCCGCCACTTAATGCAGGGAGCAGAGCTGCTTGCTCACAGCAAGACGTTTCTGCGTTCGATTGCTGACTCGGGTGCCTCTCTGTGTGGCGTTTGCGTGTTCTCCCCGTTGTCCTCGTGGGTTTTCGTCGGGTACTCCGGTTTCTTCCCACAGGTCAGTGATACTAACTGCCTAGGTTAATTGTCCGGACTAAATTGACCACCGTAGCCTGAGATGATGTAACTTGCTCGCCTCGCTGTACAGCGGCTAGAACGAGCTAACCTGGTTCCGCGGATTCTTGTACCGTGTGTAAAAACACACTGGTAGTTGTGGAGTGATCATATAGACGGTGTGTGTGAGACTGGGGAGTTTTCAAGCTGTGCCACTGTTCGCAGTGGGTGATGCATCGAACAGGATTCTCAGTTAACGTTTGACATTTGGAACTCGTGACGTTGCAGCGACACCCAGCCTGGCATTAACACTTTACCACCGTCCAGGTAGCGGCTCTCATCTCATCTCTCATTATCTGAAACCGCTTAATCCTATATAGGGTCACGGTGAGCCAGAGCCTATCCCGGAAACACAGGGCGTAAGGCAGGAATACACCCGACGACGGGACGCCGGTCCATCGCCGGGCATTGCGGGACAATTTTAGTCTGCGAGCCAATAAACCTATCCAGGAGCATGCTTTTGGACTGTGGGAGGAAACCGGAGTACCCGGCGAAAACCCACGCGGACAGGCACCCGAGCCGAGAGACTCGAACCCAGGACCTTTTTGCTGTGAGGCGTCAGCGCTAACCACTGGGCCACCGCGCCGCCCCAGGTAGCGGCTATCGACGCTTGCTCTGTGATGGTGAGTGAGTGTTGGTGCAAAAATCTTCACATCAATGAAAATCAATTCCGGTAACCTCACGCTTCCGGCGGTTGCTTACTATGGGAGTGGTTTTAACATAATTGTTAGAATGTTTCGTATAAGCCTTTACGTTTGTAATGAGCTTACTTTAAAATCATGTATTACAGCAGGCATGCCATGTGGAAAAGAGAGCCGGGCAACAAGAGGTCACAATCGCCAAGTGACTCTGGGATCAGTACACATTCAAGGTCTAAGACCCTATTGCTAACAGTTATATAAAATGTTGCAGTTTTTGGATGATTTTATTTAATTCCTCGGTATCATAGCTTACAGGACCTTGGTGATAATGGTCTTCCACAAATCTCTGCTCTCTGATGTTCTAAGAATGTCCACTGTTGATCTGCTCATCCATTTTGAGAGGACATAAGTCAATCTGTTGTCCACGGTCTCGCTTGCCTTCGTTTCTTCTAGTTATCACCAGGTTTTCAATTTCGTCTTCTAATATGGCCAAGAAACTTCAGTTGTCTAATTGCAATGGCATCAAACCTATTCCACATCCCATTATCGACAATTTCTTAATTTTTAGATGTAACTCGTCCAGCATACCTTAAAGATGCGTTTAAAGAACCACATTTCAGCTGCTTCGATTCTCATTTACATACTTGGCAATATTGTCCAACATACTTGAAAACTAGTATAATGTAACAATGGAGAACTTGGTTTTGTCCCCATAGAAATGTTGATATTTCTTGGTATCGTTTTCATTTTTTAAAAAAATCTATCTTTTGCCATCCGTATCCTCCGTTTTAGTCCATGATCACCTATACCATCTTATGTTATCCAGCTTCCCAGAGAGTTGCATTTATTAACCTGTCTTACATATTTATTACCTCTTTTGCTGTTTCATATAGGTACACTTTTCTCCTTTGAAATTACCGTGGATTGTTTTCCTAGAGTTGATAGTTGTTTCAAAAGCGCACTAATCAATGTCACGCTCTATAAATCAGTAACATGCCAATTAATTTTTAATTGATCCTAGTATTGTTATCTGTGTCCAGTTACCTATGTTTTCTCTATCTTGGGTGTAATTGTTTTACAGACAGCGCAAAGCCAAGAAAAATGCCCTAAGAAAACTCAAAGCTTGTTTTGACTTAACGGTACCTACATTTGAATACAATTCTATGCATCTATAAAAATTACAAATGTTTACCAAGCGGATAAAGCTATAATGACATGAAGTTTGCTTTTACTGTTTATGCTTGCTGACTGACTTTAAATGAAATGACTCCTAAAAACAAAAGCATTTGCAGTATTTGGCGATACTGTAATGTACTTTAAGTTATGCGAAATTTGAGAATAATGAAAAGTAGTATCATTGTTTTTACTTCAACTTTATGTGTCCTAATATTTTCAACGGTATGGCAAAACGTTAAAGTAGACGTTATCGTACTAACATGGTTAAGTGTGTTATTGCTTAGCATGGATTGAAGCATTGCAATCGTTTATCCAATTAATACGTATTGAATGTTTCAAATTAAAGCATTTCAGATTTTGAGGCTAATGTCCAGATCATTTTAGCATTAATATGATAATTGACGGCGATGGACCGGCGTCCCGTCGTCGGGTGTATTCCTGCCTTACGCCCTATGTTTCCGGGATAGGCTCCGGCTTCACCGTGACCCTATATAGGATTAAGTGGTTTCAGATAATGAGATGAGATGAGATGATAATTGAGAACATATTCCTAGATTTCATATTCTAGGGATTTTGTTTAAACGCGGGTGTAATGTGTGTGTGTATTGCTGCTGTTTTATAATATGAGATCGTTTTTGGAAATCTGATTTAACTAATACTCATCGAAATAGCATTTATCCACATAATATGATTGGACAACTGCTTCTGTACATACGAAGCAATCAAAACATCGGCAATAAGACGCATAACAGCTATTTCTAACAGATATTCTACGAGAAACATTGCCATGGTGCAGTTTCTAACTCATGTTTTTTTTATAACCCACTGATGGATGTGCAGCCATGTAAAAAGCTCAAGCGGACTACAGGAGAGAAAATTGAAACAAGACGCCAGCTGGCAGACAGAACTGAAGAAAATAATAATTATAACATAAACAAGCTTGCGGCTAAAGATACAACCAATCTCAAACATCCGGAAGAGGATGGCAACCAAGCGAAGCGAAGCATATTGACTGTGACTTGTCCTCAGAATGAGAACAATTCTGGACAGTGGTGTCCGAGCTTAAGGCTTAGCCAACAACTCGAGACTTCTATGACCT
Source organism: Mordacia mordax (assembly GCA_036362905.1). NCBI lineage: Eukaryota > Metazoa > Chordata > Hyperoartia > Petromyzontiformes > Petromyzontidae > Mordacia > Mordacia mordax. The sequence continues at coordinate 19,139,211 of JAZEWT010000008.1, read as the reverse complement.
TGCCAGAAACTGAAGCAATAGACATTCACCAGTTCAGTGATGTTTTAAGCGAGACAAAAGGAAGTGAAATGAGTCTCGATATGAAGCCTTCAGATGGGAAAAATGCACCGTGCGATTTGAAAAACGCCTTCCACTATTTGGATCTCAGTAGGGCTGTGACTGTAACGAAAAGCCCTCAAGAAGGCAGTTTGAGTACTCTGGCGTTCTCACCCAACGCCAAAAGTTCTATCAGACCTTTCATCACTGTGTCGGAGAAGTTAAACATGCTTGCAAGTACACCTAAACCTAATCGGACCCCGATGAGTGCTACCTCAGGTCTGATAAGCAGTGTGGACAATGTGTGTGTTTCACCAGCGAATGGCGCCAACAAACCAAAGCGGCTCCCTCGCTGTGAAGTGGCCTTGAAAGACCTTGTGCATTGTTATGACACTGTTGGCGATCTACAGTACAATCGAGTTGGGATCTGTTCAGAGTATTCGGACAAACTTAGGAGACGTGTCCATTTGAAGAGTTCAAGTGCGCAAACATGCACAGGTGTTCTGGAAATAAGTCCCTCCGTGGCATTGGACAGGATGATCTCAAAAGGGGATGGAGTCACCAGTGACTTGTCTGCCATAGAGCGCACGTTGAGGTCAAAGGAGGGAAGAACGAGCAAGTCTAACTCTAAAGATCACGTGAATGATGGCAGTGTTCTTTTGCCTGCACAACATTACACGTCCAAAATAAAGACTCCTGAAAATCAGCACAACTTGCCCTTCCAGTGTAATAGCGGCCAGCCTTGCATCGGTCAGATGCACAATTTAACCTATAGCTTGGGCAGGTATGACCCCTCTTCTTCGCTGCAATGCAAGTGGTCGCGCATGACATCGCTGATTGGTCGACGCAAGTCGGGTATGACGTTCTCACTCTCTTCGTGTTTCATGCCTTATAAATGACAATGGCACTGATATTTGTGCACCGTGTAGGTGGAATAATTGTGCGGGGCCCTACCCCTGACGATACAATGAATTGACATTCAAGGTTACGATCTTGGGCGGCGCGGTGGCCCAGTGGTTAGCGCTGACGCCTCACAGCAAGAAGGTCCCGGGTTCGAATCTCTCGGCTCGGGTGCCTTTCTGTGTGGAGTTTGCATGCTCTCCCCGTGCCCGCGTGGGTTTTCGCTGGGTACTCCGGTTTCCTCTCACAGTCCAAAAGCATGCTCCTGGATAGGTTGATTGGCTCGCAGACTAAAATTGTCCCGCAATGCCCGGCGATGGACTGACGTCCCGTCGTCGGGTGTATTCCTGCCTTACGCCCTGTGTTTCCGGGATAGGCTCCGGCTCACCGTGACCCTATATAGGATTAAGCGGTTTCAGATAATGAGATGAGATGAAGTTACGATCTTATTTAAGTGTGCGTGCTACTTCGATCCCGAAAAACCGACTGAGAAATGCTCGTATGTCATGCCATGAAAATCTACATCATTGCATAAGCGCAGTATTGATCACTTTTTTTTACATTGCCTTGAATTTTTTATTCATGGCTGCAGGGTTCATTTAAGCACGCAACATAAAATAGAAAATAAGTGTACGTGCCGGCTTGCACTCGTCTTGCGATTAATAAATTGACGATGAACGTTACCTGATACACCGATTCAAAATGCAGTGATGCAAATGCTGGGTTAATACTTTGTTCCTTGTTGCTGTGCAGTTATTTTCACACCAGAGTATTCGATCCTAAGGTGTTCAGTCCGAAAGTCCGAGTTGGGCCCTGCGATTTCACAGCCCTCCCCGGAGTCGACTTCTGCCAACGCCACTCCCAACGTGGCTCAAGAGTTAGAGCTCACGGATCTTGACGACAATTCTAGTGCATGCAGGACATCTATGTTGGTGAGTACAAGCACCCTTGTGCCATGCTAAAAGAATTACTTCATTGCATCCTTAACTGCCAGCTCTTGTAATGTGATCTATTTTGTGGTGAAATGTGCACGATTAGCTTTTTGTATGCCAGAGTTTCTATAAATATATCGATCTATACAACATTTTAATATAACCTGCTGTTCTGCCAACACACTCAAAAGCCCCCTGCTTTCAAGTTAATTTTCAAATTGTGCAGAGGTTCATGTTTCACGTTCTCACACATTTGCTGTTCGTCTCAACCCACAGAGCCTGTTGCTGTATGATGATTCCAATGAACAGATGAGCGGATTGGCAAAGGACATGATTTACTCGGAGTGCAAGCAGCTGGGCCCAATTGACTTTTCTCAGTTTCTGCAATCCCTGAAGGGGGACAGCTGCGTAAAGATCGGGGAGGGGGTTTATGGTGAGGTGTTCCGCATATGCTTTGATCATGAAAAAGTCTCCGTCCTCAAGGTAATGGACTGAAGAGTTTCATTAAAGCAGTCTGGAATTGGAGAAATCAAATTGTGTACAGGATGGTGCAATGAATTACATTCGGGCTTCACCGGAAGGGTGCCTTTCTGTATGGAGTGTGCGTTTACTCCCAAGTTTTCTGATTTCTTCCTGTAACTAAAAAAGACTACTCATTAATTGTCCAGCAACTTGATCATGCCTAGGACACAGTGTCTGGCAAATGTTGGCACTGGTTAACTGCGTGTTTTGCTTCCCCCTGCTGCTGGGGTTTTCTCGCGCATCACAATCGTTCTCTTTGAACAAATGTCTGCAACAGTGAACAAAAACTGTGCGCATTATAAATTATAATAGATTGCCTAAAGGTCTCGTATTATTTGTGCAAGTTTGTACAATTTGGTCTTCAGTTAATGTGCGTTTATGGTGGATATGTCACATCCCACATTATGTTTTATGGAGCAATTCTTTGAAATTAACCAAATTGAAGATGACCATTATAAAAAAAAAACAGGGAATGCAATGTTGACTTTGTTGGAGTATTTTGGCCGCCAAAAAATATCACTTGGTGGCCAATATCAGTTTTATACAATATACCAATTACTGGTCTGTCACATTAGGTTGAGTATTTCAGAATTTACATTGTGACTTGACTGCAAATGACCTCGTAAATGGTCAACCTCCATGACCCTCAGTTTGAATAGACCTTCATCAAGGAGCGGATATAGGAATATATGTTTTTTCACATTAATGCATGATTGCTTTTCAAAGCTGTAATTTTGGGTGTCCTTGTCGAGCACATCTCTCTCTCTCTCCGACGAGATTTACCGCCCGCCTCCCTCCAACGCGGGAGACGAAATATGGCGATCGCGAAGGAAAAAGGGGCACTCTACATCACTATCCCGAAAGAACCGCTTTGGAAAGCGATCTGTAAAAATACAGTTTAAGTCCAGTGAACATTACACTTAATATTGCATGTAGCGATTTCACCCTGTCGACAAAATGATCAACTACTGGCACAATTTATTTCATCCGATTCAATCTATTAGTATGTTTCTCAGATTTTCATGTTATTGCTGTCATTTCCATTTCATGCATACTGTTTTATTGCCTTAATTAGTATTTCTTTTATATGTAGTTTGTACACCACATTTGACTCGAGATTCAATACGTGTGCCATCAATGTACGAATCCATTTCAGTGGATGCATTTACATGTCTACACACTAAACGTTCATGTTTTGCCAATGCCTGCTTGGTACATTTTTACTGTTCGTCCTGACCAGGTGGTCCCTATCGAGGGGAAGTTATTGGTGAATGCAGAACCTCAAAAGTCCTTCGAGGAAATTGGTTCCGAAGTCATGATCTCAAAGTATGTGTTCACTCATTTGTGTTGCTTTTATGGAAGTCAGAATCGTTGTAAATGCATGTCTTGGTACGAACGTGAGCATTTCCAGCATCCTGCTTTTGATGTTTGGCAAAATTTTTGAAATCTGAGATTTAATTCGGGGCGGCGCGGTGGCGCAGTGGTTAGCGCTGACGCCTCACAGCAAGAAGGTCCCGGGTTCGAGTCTCTCGGCTCCGGTGCCTTTCTGTGTGGAGTTTGCATGCTCTCCCCGTGTCCGCGTGGGTTTTCGCCGGGTACTCCGGTTTCCTCCCACAGTCCAAAAGCATGCTCCTGGATAGGTTGATTGGCTCGGAGACTAAAATTGTCCCGCAATGCCCGGCGATGGACCGGCGTCCCGTCGTCGGGTGTATTCCTGCCTTGCGCCCTGTGTTTCCGGGATAGGCTCCGGCTTCACCGTGACCCTATATAGGATTAAGCGGTTTCAGATAATGAGATGAGATTTAATTCGTGATTTTAGTGTGACTGAAACCCTTGCGAGATTTTACAAATTGCGAAAAATATTCCAGTAACTTGCTGACCATGGGAAATTTTACAGGGCATTGAGCAGCTTACGTGATGGAGAAGACAACCAAACTGAAAACTTCATCAAGTTGAATTGGTGAGTTGGTATATTGATCTGCATAGATATTTCGTGATTGCGTTGGCAGGCATAAGAAAAGGCAGGGAAGCATGGGTTACAGGTTGGCAAAACAGATGTAAATGGATTTAATGGTGAATTAGTTGCTTTCGAATGTCAAAACACTCATTTACTACGGCCATTGTCTGCAGTAAATGAGTGTTCTCTGACAGCCCATCCAAGGTGATTAAATTGTATGTGGAATCTTCAGTCAGTGCCACAGATTACAAAAATTATATCCTCGCGCAGGCTACTAATGTCCTTTTAGTCAGAAACCTCCCTTCCCAGCCATGCCTGCTGGTCAATTTCTTCCCTGTTTGAATTCTATGCTGTAAGACCTTTTTCTTGCTCCAAACCATATGTATGAAACATGGCCCCTGTAATGTGCAGCGTCTCAATATGATTGCATTATATAAATACATTAACTTTTTTGGCATCCTATCCATATATACTTGCCTGGTCCCTGGTACAAAATTAAACAAGGCTGAATACACATTCGGGTGGCACGGTGGCCCAGTGGGTGGTGCTGTTGCCTCACAGCAAGAAGGTCCCGGGTTCGAATCTCTCGGCTCGGGTGCCTTTCTGTGTGGAGTTTGCATGCTCTCCCCGTGTCCGCGTGGGTTTTCGCTGGGTACTCCGGTTTCCTCCCACAGTCAAAAAGCATGCTCCTGGATAGGTTGATTGGCTCGCAGACTAAAATTGTCCCGCAATGCCTGGCGATGGACTGGCGTCCCGTCGTCGGGTGTATTCCTGCCTTACGCCCTGTGTTTCCGGGATAGGCTCCGGCTCACCGTGACCCTATATAGGATTAAGCGGTTTCAGATAATGAGATGAGATGAGACTCCTGTTTCCTCCCACAGTCCAAAAACATGCTGCTGCATAGGTTAATTACCTTGCACATTAAATTGCCCGCAGTGCCCGGTGATGGACTGGCGTCCGATCGTGGGTATATCCCTGCCTTGCGCCCAGTGTCTGCCGGGATAGGCTCCGGCTCACGGCGACCCTGTAGAAAACTGAGCGGTTTCTGTCGAGATGAATACACATTCACCAGGACAGGGGAAAAAAACAGTCAGGTGAAGTCCAATTTGTGCGTCAATCTACCCTCTACACACGTTTGCTTTCATGATACAATTTCCACCACTGGATTGTTGAACTCTTTCTTCCCTTGAGTGTCGGGCTGAGGTTCCTCTGTAATTTTGATGGCACTGTTGTGCGTGTGCCTCCTAGTCTGCGCTGTACGCAAGGATGTTATCCGAACCTTCTATTGCAAGCATGGGATAAATTCCAAGAGAAGAAAACGTCTGACAACGACCGCCCTGGTGACTTACACATCCGGTCTCTGATGGTCTATGATGCTTTTGTCTTAAGTATATATGCAACCAAGCAAATCCAACTGATCTATCATTCCTGTCAGGATAATTCTGTCCTCTGTTTTAAACTATAATATTGGCATGTAAATATCTATCCATTCATTAAAAAATATATTGTAATAGTAGACATGTAAACTTTTGTCCAGCATACAAAGTTTACATGAATAGGTTATAAGTAAATATTTAACACAAGTGCATAAATTAGACTCAACGGATTATAAACAGTTAACAAACTGCTGACCACTAAGCAATTTCTGAAATGGAATTATGATGGGGCCAGACACAGTGGGGTGGTTGGATCGTTACATAGCCAGCCATGCATGTATTTAATAGCAATGTGGTTTAATTACTTCTATAACCTCCTCCTTTTAAATGTTGTTCTCCTCCTCCGAATGCCTTTTGCTGCTCATCAGACTTTTTAGAAGATTCCCAACTCTTCGTGGTGTTTAACTTTGAGGATGGGGGTACAAGTTTGGAGGCCTGTCAGGTACACAATATTGAAGGACCACGATCACGCGTTGGCTCCGAATTGCACATTGATGTGACCTCGGCAGTAGTTCTGTGGTGTCCGTACAGCCATATTTCGCCACATGATAATCTTCTGTTGCAAGGAGCCCCGGGACCGTTTATACTGCTCAAACCTACGTGGTCCACTCGATTACCTGGGATAATGGTGGGGAAGCGTGGCCCACATAAGCATCATGTGAAAGCTAGTTATTTTCGGCCATGCAAACATTGCTTGATTAATGTAAAATCGGGGTGAAAACATAAATGTCTTCCCTTTTTTTACTGTTGCAGTTGTAAGTTTACTTGGCAAAGGGACGTGTTTGCAGCCATTTGTGCACTTACCCTCTGCGTGAGGAGCAACCAATAATTACACCAGCATGCTCGTGATGTTCACACCAATCTTAAACCTGGATATTCCTCCCCCGGATAAACGAGGGTTAACATTTTTAAAGCGCCTTCCACCTGAAGGTCTCGGAGCACTGCACAAAAGTAAGATTGGGGGAAAAAAAGCATGCGGGTTTGTAAACGTCAGAACAGGTGTGTGTTGAAGCGAGATTTAAACGTGCATGCCCTGCACTGTCGTGGCGTTGCCCCGTAATGAAAGGTCTCCGCACGTTGCAGTTATCGTCGATGCGGCAGGCGTGCAGTGTCCTGCACCAGGTGGTCGTCGCCCTCGCCGTGGCTGAGGAGGCCCTTTGTTTTGAGCACAGGTACAGGTGCAGCCCTTTACGTCGGTCTCCCGCTGTCTTTTGTTGACGTGGCAGAGGTCTGAGAATTGTTGTTAAAGAGCAACTCTGTGGAGCAATTCTCACACATCTTACCTTTTGGGATAAGCTTGTTGATCCTTGTTCGTCTCCACGCTGCTATCCCAAAAGAGCAGCTCTTCAGAGCAACCGTTACACATCGAGCCGTGAACCTACATCCGTGTGTATTGGAGGTCTGACTTGGGTAGGCATATAACAGTTCGCCACTCTGTGTAGTTCTGTGAATTTACACAATGTGTAATTGAGATTAACCAGTCTTTTTTGCCCGTTGTGGTGCTGTAGGGTTTGTGAACTGTGCACACTCTTCATTACAAACAGATGTTTATTGCAAGGTCCCCGTTTCGACTCCTGGCTCTGGTGCCTTTCTGTGTAGAGGTTGCATGTTCTCCCTCTGCATGCATTTTTGTCGGGTAGTCCGGTTTCCTCCCATCGCCCAGAGATACGGTGCTGGATTAATTGGCCTGCTGACTTGTGCCCTGCACTGGTTGAGCTCCTACCTCTGTGACCGGAAGCGGTTTGTCAGCCTCTGAGGACGTAATTCATAGATCCATCCTGTTTTGTCCAGCGACCCTCAAGGTTCAGTTCTCAGCCCTCTCATCTTCAGCATCTACATACAACCACTTGACCTTATCCTGCACAGCCTGAATCTCCTCTACCATTGCTATGCCGATGACATCCAAATCTATATCCACACAAAACCATCCATCATTGCGTCTGCTCTTTGCATGTCGGCCTCACTGTCAACTGTCAAGGCCTGGATTAATTCAAATTTTCTAAACTAAATGGCGACGTAACTAAAGCTTTTATTTTTTTGGTTGTTGGAACCCCGCACCAATTGTCCAAGGCTGAACCCATCCAATTGATGTTTGACTACCAGACCATTGAAGTTGCTAGGGCAGTCTGGAGTCTAGGCGTGATTCTTGATTCCTCACTCAGCTTCAAGACATACATAAACAAAGTGACAAAGGTAGCCTATTTCCATCTCAGAAACATCACCAAACTGCGCAACGTCCTGTCACCCTCTAATGCTGAGAAACTAATGCACATCTTCATCTCCAAACAAATCGACTATTGCAATGCACTACTCCCTGGGTGGCGTGCCCTCTCCGGGTGGGTGGAGAGGTCCTGCCTCAAGTGGAGGAGTTTAAGTATATCGGGGTCTTGTTCACGAGTGAGGGAAAGATGGAGCGTG
>JAZEWT010000008.1:19101984-19117786 GCA_036362905.1 Mordacia mordax | reverse complement strand
GCATAGGTTAATTGGCTTGCAGACTAAATTCCCCTCAGTGCTCGGTGATGGACTGGCGTTCCATCGTGGGTGTATCCCTGCCTTGCGCCCTGTGTCTGCCGGGATTGGCTCCGGCTCACCGCGACCCTGTACAGGACTAAGTGGTTTCTGACAATGAGATGAGAGACAATTCTGAAAGTTTCGGTGTGGCTGTCAAACAGTATATTAAATACCAGTCATGGCAGAGTATGTGGGAAATTGTGGCCATTATATTATGTTAATCGTGCAATGTCTCGTAAGTTTTAGCAGCACAGCGGACACGAAACTGTCCCCGTGTTGCCGTGTACTCGAGCCGTGTGATGGTTGTGGTGCCGCTTGTGTCCGTGTTTCAGAGAGATTTTAAACGGAATCGTCGTGACCGATGAGAACGGAAATGAGCTTGGACATTCCAGGGTGAGAGCAAGAATCGACAACAATCCCCGGATTGCTGAGCAGTGCGACACAGTGGATCACACTTTAACCAGCCTTGTATTGAACACACGTATCAACGCATTTACCAGGCTTGCAGTGACGCACCATTTCATGCATTTAAACATTCTTAGGCCATTGTGCACTCACTACTGTGACACCGCTGCATCACTTGTAACCCCCAGTTCGTCACCGTTTGTAAGATCGCGACAAAAGGGAAGCGGGAGTGGGTTAGCGTTTGGACAAGTGGCTTGTTATGATTAATCGTTGAACGTTCCATGTCGCATATGCACAGACTTCAGTAGATGTGCTGTGTCTCGGTGTGACTGCAGGGTGCAGCTATTAGCAATAGCAGGGCTCAGGACTGGGGCAACAAATGAGCGAAGCCTTTGCTTTTGTCACAATAATAGTATTTGCATTTCTAAAGTGCTTTTCACGCGAGGGTCACACAGCGCTGCACAGAGCTGTGCAGAGAACGGCATGTGAAGAGCAACGCCAGAGTAGATCAGTAAAGTAAAACGATGGCTATGAATCAATGAAGGACATAAAATAAGAAAATAATTGTTAATTAAATAAAGGCAGAGGTGCACATGCCAGACACCGACGCCCGTGTTGCTGTGTGACCTGCGAACCCCTGCCCCTGTGACCCCCGTGAGACAGAGAGCGGCCGTGAAGGGAATCGCGCAGGTGGTGGTATCGCGAATCACCATAGCCGCGCCCGGCATGAGTGAGTGACGTCGCGCGGGTGCAGCAGCGAACGTCTCATCTCATCTCATTATCTGAAACCGCTTAATCCTATATAGGGTCACGGTGAGCCGGAGCCTATCCCGGAAACACAGGGCGTAAGACAGGAATACACCCGACGACGGGACGCCAGTCCATCGCCAGGCATTGCGGGACAATTTTAGTCTGCGAGCCAATCAACCTATCCAGCAGCATGCTTTTGGACTGTGGGAGGAAACCGGAGTACCCGGCGAAAACCCACGCGGACACGGGGAGAGCATGCAAACTCCACACAGAAAGGCACCCGAGCCGAGAGATTCGAACCCGGGACCTTCTTGCTGTGAGGCGTCAGCGCTAACCACTGCGCCACCGCGCGCGTTACGCTTCCAATTCCGCTCCTGCGCTCGCTCTGCGCACATAAAGTCGCCTTGACCTGAAATTGTGTTCTCCACGTTGGTTGCGTTGGGCGGCACGGTGGCCCAGTGGGTAGCGCTGTCGCCTCACAGCAAGAAGGTCCCGGGTTCGAATCTCTCGGCTCGGGTGCCTTTCTGTGTGGAGTTTGCATGCTCTCCCCGTGTCCGCGTGGGTTTTCGCCGGGCACTCCGGTTTCCTCCCACAGTCCAAAAAGCATGCTGCTACATAGGTTGATTGGTTCGCAGGTTGAATTGCCCCGCAGTGCCCGGCGATGGACTGGCGTCCCATCGTGGGTATATCCCTGCCTTGCGCCCTGTGTCTGCCGGGATAGGCTCCGGCTCACCGTGACCCTGTATAGGACTAAGCGGTTTCAGACAATGAGATGAGACGTGGCCTCATCCGTATATAACTGACAGCAGATGCGCACTGTACATCGCATCTTGTACTGCCAGTTTTTGACGTTGTGCAGGCAAATAAATAATGATTGTTTTTTATGTTGTCTCTTCTTAGTCATCCTTCCGATCATCATGCAGAGGTTGGAAAAATACGCATTTATTCAGGTTCGTATTTAGTAAATCGCCTTATTGTGTGGTTGTATGTGAAGACCAGTTAAATATACGTAGCAAAGTGTTTATTTGTAAAGTAGGTCACTATTAAGCAACGTGTGTTTGTACTGATTGAACGCATTATGATTGCCAGATCGAACTCATAGTATGTAATCTTATGTTTGTCCAGCCACGTGTGTGTGTGTGTGTGCGTGCGCGCCTGTGTTTGAACTCTAATCCTCCCTTCCCTTTGGCATTTGACCCTTTCCCTTTGACCCTGAGCAGAGGAGACCGATTCTACTTGGCCCCATACAACTTGTCCTTCTGGGATGCTTGTAAGTTGGCATTTATTTTCACGCAATTTACTGATTTAACCATGTTTTCCGATAGTGATCCGGTCAGGTGGTTTGCTTGCCTAGCGAGCGTCTCGCAAGCAGTAGGCTGTCAGTTTTCATCATCCCTCTGGGGGTGATAAATTGAGTAACATTTTGTGGGCAAGTGAGCAGTATGCACAGACCTTCTGTAGAAAGGTGGACTTTCCACCACTTTGTAGTGAGCAACAGGTAATTGGCTAAATAACTGTAACGATCGCTTCGAAAAGCTGCTCTCTCGGGACAGCCGCGTCGATCGCTTCCTCTCCCCAACTCGCCACGTTTCGACTCACACGTTAGAATCCTCCTGAGGCGCAGTGTCGCCTCTCATGTGTGAAGCAGAACGTCGCGAGGTGGAGAGAGGGAGCGATCGACGCTGCTGTCCTGAGAGAGCAGCTTTTCGAAGCAATCATCGTGCATCTAGCCGTGAAAACCTGCATCATTAACATAAATAACTGTAACATAATTTTTTGATAATCGGTGTTCTCGGTGTTTGAAGCTGGCACACTCTTGTTGTAAAGCGAAGTGACCAATACGTGGGAAATCTCTTTTTGTTTACAGCTTGACCTTCATGGTGCCATCTGGCTGTGCACTCTACCCTCAAACCTGGTATGCGTGAGATCCCGTGCATCTCTCTTTAATAAGCACACAAGCCACACACGAAGGGTCTTCTGCACAGCCACATAGATTATATAGGGAAGTGCTGCTCAGGAGACCCTATTAATGCTGACATGCATGCAGTTTTGTCTTCCCGATACCAGTCGGATGTTTGAGATCCACATCAGCTGCTCGTTTAAGGTGGCCAAGGGGAGACCCTGGATCAGATTTCCACTGATGTTAGCTGTAGCCAGGTATCAAACTCGGATCGCTGGGTTCCTTCTTTGTAAGATGTCGAAAGAAGTTGTTTTTGATGGACAGACGGACATAGCCCATGCAGAAAAGCTTTCAATGTTAGTTGCAAGGGTTGTGCGGTGGCTCAGTGGGTAGCGCTGTCACCTTACAACAAAAAGTCCTGGGTTCGGTTCCCGGCTCGGGTGCTTTTCTGTGTGGAGTCTGCGTGTTCTCCCCGTATACGCGTGGGTTTTCGCTGGGTTCTCCAGTTTCCTCCCACCGTCCAACGACACGCTGCTGCATATGTTAATTGGCCTGCTAAATAAATTGCCTCCAGTGCCCTGCGATGTACTGACGTCATATCCTGATTACAGCCCCACCTTGTACCCTCTGTCTGTCGGGATAGGCTCTGGCCCCCCGCAACCCTGTACAGGATAAGGCGGGCATTGTTACTGATGATGATGACCTTCATAATCATCATCATTATAGTGTTTTTTTTTCATCGGGGAAAGCCATTACCTCGGCTCATTCCTCGATTTTTCTTTGGAACAGAAATGTTACTGCCGAATTCCCTTCCCTGTCACAAACCTCCTTTATTGGGAGCAAACACCTTGTTTTGTAGATTAGCCAGGGCCATAGAGAGTGGTTGGCAGCGGTGGGGAAAAAAGGGCCGTATGCCCTGGGCCTGAAACAAAAGAGGGCCTCACGAGGGACCTGTGGGTTGCAGGATACGTGGCTCCTGTGTGGCATTGTGCCCCGGGCCTAGAGAATCCTCTGCCCGGACCTGAGAATAGAGTTAGAGCGTTGACGGTCGTGCCCGTGCTGCGCCACACAGCTCCATGGAGGTGAGCAAGCTGGAGCCGGAGTTGCGTAAATCTGTCGCGGACCGGTACGGCGACGCTGCGCGGAGCGTCTTCTTCAACAAGGGGCTGTGAGCGCCGAGCGGTCTGGGGGTCCCTGACGCGCAGCCGCTCGCACCGTGGACTGGGACAGCAGCTGCGCCTGGATTCCGTCGCGGCGCGGTTGAAGAACTTGTGAGGACACCTTCGCCTTACCCTGCTCGCTGCTCGACTTGGAATCTTTCCCACTTTCTGTAACGGACGCCTCTGAGACGGTACGGGGATGGGTATTAATTGTGTTTTTATCCACGCTTATTTGTGACCCTTAAAATCCAACACTTTGATAAGAACTGATAAGAAAATCCATCACAGCCATATGACTTGCGTGAAAGGCAAAATGGGCGTTGTGCCTTTCGTGCTGTTTGTGAACAAATCTCTGCACATTAATAATTCCATTCTCGGTCCATCATTAAGTATAGGCCTTCCCATGCCATGAAGGTGGCAATGTTTTAATCACCGTACAGCTCCGTGCTGGTGCGTGCGGTTTGGTGAAAATGGTTTGAGCAGGACTGTCTCTAATATCACCACCGGTGTCAGCTGTGACCGGTAATATCGCTGTAATCGCTGGGTTCATAACACTGCAGGCCAACAACTCTGAGATGAGATGTTAGTTACAGAGGTGCAGTGGTGGCGATTGGGTGGCTTGGGAGACCACATCAAAGCACTGAGCCGGTGCTGCTCAGAGCCTGGGTTCATATCCGTGTTGTGGCCGCTTTAGCCTGAAGTGATGGGGACACAAATAATAATTTTCAGATTCTTGTTATTTTCTTGCCAATAAGATCTTATAGCTCTTTAATAAAGGGCCCGGGTGCGAATCTCGTCTCGGGTGCCTTTTTGTGTGCAGTTTGCATGTTCTCTCCCCGTGTCCACGTGGGTTTTCGCCGGGCACTCCAGTTTCCTCCCACAGTCCAAAAAACATGCTGCTGCATAGGTTAATTTGCTTGCAGACTAAATTGCCCGCAGTGCCCGGTGATGGACTGGCGTCCCATCGGGGGGGGGCTATCCCTGTCTTGCGTCCTGTGTCTGCCGGGATTGGCTCCGGCTCACCGCGACCCTCTACAAGACTAAGCGGTTTCTGACACTGAGATGAGATCAGCTCTTTGATAACACGTGGCTTTTTTGGAGCCTAAGAAGTGCTCTCTGTCAGTTGTATTGATTGCTGAGTGAACTTGTCGCTATTGGTATTTGCTACCGACTAATCTGGGAACGTCCCTATGACTCATTAACTACCTTCTCAAATCTCAGAGAGATATCTTACTCGGATCATTCTTTCATCTGTAAATGCAATTATTATTTTAATTATACCTCTGTGCATATTGGTACGGAGCTATTTGTATTTGACACAGACTGCATATTAGGGGGCTACTGTCCATGTAATGCAGGTATAAATCGTGACTCTACACATTTCTTTGTAAGAGGTGCAAAAAATGCTTGTGGTGCTGGAATTATCTTTTTTAGGAATTCATAATAAGCATGCTGGTTGTTAAGTTTTCAACATCCCGATATTAATTGATTTTCAATCTGCACAATGTCTTCATTTTTAAAACATAGCTAACGTCTCTGTAATAAAATATTTCGATGTTGCTTTACAATCTAAATAAACAATGGAAAACATATTCAAGTTCTGCATTTTGTTATTATTTTCACGACTAAGGTAAAATATTACTTTTTGCAACTGTGTACTGTACGCACAATTATGAAATATTTTTTTGACATTCATAGAATATAATTTTATTATATTACTTTTTATTATCTTATTATTGCACTGACATTGCTAATTGTTGTGCTTTGCAATTTTCTGTGTTACCGTTTAGTTTATGGTTATGGTTAGGGATTCATACTTGCACAAATTGGTGCTGTGAGCTTGGTTACCTTGTAATTTTTTGCGTTGTTCTGTTGGTCAGTTTAGACGTTTGTTAAATCGCAGGAATCTGGTATCGAGAGCTTGCAAGCTCACTCGGTACGATCCGCTGTAATTAACATCGACATCTATCAGCATTTAGTTGGCACCACTGAATGCATCGGTTAGAATCTAGTCAGCCACCCATGGCTAACCTGGGTTTTCAAGTCTTATCAATATTCTGGTCATAGTTCTGTCATCAATTATTCTGCCCACACGCATAAACAATGCATTCAGCGTGAGCCTGCGCTTTGGCCGAATTCCAACTTGGAGAATTTGATGGTCACGTGGTCAGTCTTTATAGCAGTCTTTGGAAAATTACAACACCTCGCAGGGTGAATAAGAGGTCATTTGAAAGGCTGGCAAAAGTGTTTCTGCGGCGTCACCTTGTGCAGGTCATTCTCACAAGGTGTACTATACGTTTCTGCAGGAGTTCCAAATGGATACCATCGCTTAAAGGGCATGTCATTAAATTCACAATCAGAATACCTGTCAAAACAAACATAAAACTTGATTATCTTCAAAAGCAAAACTGCCCGAATTGTCAAACACTTTCGTGAGCCTCCAATTCAGGCATCCAGTTGATTTGTGCGTTGCTATCCTCTTCCTGCCATTAAAGGCCCCTTATCAGCAACGGTCTATTGCTAAGTTAGGCGCGTCCTTGTGAACAGAATGCGCGTATAAACCAACATACCTCTGCCGTAGCGATAAGACCATAAAACAAGCCGCTGCATGCGGCGATGCTTCCATGCGTTCATTTTTTTTAATATTAAACAGCTCTAGTCGACCGCTGGTCACCATAGCAGCCAAACTCTGCCCCCCGACAGCAGAGGGGTGGACGTGCGGGCTTGGGGGGGGGGTTTGCGGCGCGGAGACGGCGACCCCGCGCGCGCGAGGGGAGCGGCAGCTCGCGGGCGGCGTGGGAGGAGGATTCATCCCGGACTGAGTGCGCCAAGGCATCCACCCTGGTAACGGCGTGGGTTCGTCCGCTAGCCCAGCTCGCCCAGCCGCCCGCCCGCCCGCCCGCCCGCTCGCCCGCTCGCTCAGTCCCACGTCGAGTGGCCCCGCGTACGCAGCGGATCCCGCCGGCGCAGAGCTCTCCCCGGGTGGAGTGGACTGATGCGTTCGTGAGCTTCGCAGAAAGCAAGAGGAGACGAACGATTCTTTGCTGGAGACGCTTTGTGAGTTTTGTGGCGATTGTCCGAGATGCACCGGGGAATTGTTTTTTTGCGCCAAGTTATTTTTTTGTATGTTTTAGTGGACATTCTGTTCCATCTGTGGGGAAATGTGTCGCGGTAATGGTAAAAACTCGTTGCATAGGTATCGTATATCATTCTTTTCATTAATGTTTATCTGCTTAAGTGTTGAGGCTGTTGGGTTTTTATATTTTTATTGGAAAGCTAATTATCGTGATTAGCTCAGCAAGCTCGATGTGAAAATATAATCGTTTTGCTGATCTGCTCTCGACGATACTGAAGAATGAGAAGCCAGGTTATAGCCAAAAAACACAACTGCCCATGGGTGTTCGTTCCTTCCAACCATTTCCGATTCATCGCTACTTGTGAAGAGCCATGCAGATAATATTCCACCTTCTCTCGGAACACAGTACGTTATATTCACTCCATTTAACTCGATTCCTGATGATGTTTTCTCCCTCGACTCTAGGATTCATTCCCCTTATTTAGGACATACACTTAAGGTAATAAAGATGTGGCTAAATGCCATCAGTATAAAATAGCCATGACGTTTTACCTGCATCTGGCATGTGACCCAATTATTATTTGTATGTCAAGTAGAAATATGTTTTCATCCTTTATTGATAATGGAAAAATAAAATTGTCCATAACAACACAGCGTTGAATGCGCTTGGATAAACTGGATTCTTCCACCACGCAGGAACAGTGGTGGTGCCCTCTGTGTCAAGTTTGTGTCATTTTGACACCCAATCACATCTCAAGGAATAAACCAGATACACTTTTTATAACAACAGTGTAACCAATTTTTTTTAACGGTGTAGGCACTTGCCTCAAAAATACACCTTTGTATGTAATTACTTGATTGAGTCTGAACTTTCGACTGTGAGTCTGCCAAATGCATGCAACTGCCCTGTTGTTTTTACACCGTTTGGATTGCAGGAGGTTTATTTGGCAAGTCTCCGCTGTGCCGTGGCGGGCTTTGGCACCATGAGCCCAGAGAGGAGCTCTTCCCATCGGCAAGATTCGGCAGATCGCGAGAGTGACGCCGAAGGTAGGTATTGCCCCGTCTTGCGCCCTCTGTCTGCCGGGATAGGCTCCAGCCCCCCCGCGACCCTGTAAAGGAGTAAGCGGGTGTTGATGATGACGGTGAGACTTGTTGACGGGCTGGTTGTTGACTGGACCGGTGGTGCGTGCGACGGTGTGCGCGTTGCTTGGCTCAGGTGAGAAGGAGTACCTGTCGCTGGTGCGGCAGGAGAGGAAGCTGCGGTGCGAGCAGCGTGTGTACGAGCGCGAATCCCGATCCGAACTCCGCAAGCAGACGTAAGCGGCGCGGGGGGCGGGAGGGAGGGAGGGGCACTCAGACCGGGCATGCGGGCACCAGGAGTGGCATGACTTGGTTGGCATGGGGCCTGATGCTAGGACTACAAAGTGGCACTCCCACAGTAAATTTATCATTTGCTCTGCTCTCGCTGAAGAGTGCGCCGCGAAGCTATCCATGAAGTTAACCAGCTTATTCGTTTGCACACAAGCGCTAAACCAGGGTGAGCTCTCTCATTTACCTCGTTTAATAGAGCACGAAGGCTTGTGGTAAAACTGCGCGCACTGAACGACAAGTACGTAATACGGAACGTGACGCGCTCACACATCGCTCAGCAACATATGTGCGCCCACACCGGGTTGCTGCATTTTCAGCTGCGTCACGGTCTCTGAAGAGCAGACAACTGGCACATTGTGTCACGCACGTGTGTTCGTGCATGTGTCAGGACTGGCGGACGACGTTGAAGTCGAAGTGCGTGGATTCACTTTCACATGAGCTTGGAACCAACGCCCACTGTGACAGGAGGGTAACGGAGGTTGCCAAAGGGGGAACATTACTCAATTACGCATAGGGGTTAAGGATGAGATCCCACGTGTTCCTCGGCTCTCCTTCTCCACACGCAGCGGTTCCCCGAGTGAAGGTTCCGCCGGAGGCCCAGCCTTCCGTTCCGTCTCCCCTTGAGTAGGTCCCCTCGGCTCTACCCCTGGGATCACTAAAGCCAATTGAGCCTCTTAGAAACTCATGGGGGTGGCACAGTGGCCCAGTGGGAAGCGCTGTCGCCTCCTCACAGCAAGAAGGTCCTGGGTTCGATTCTCGGCTCGGGTGCCTTTCTGTGTGGAGTTTGCATGTTCTGTCCCCGTGTCCGCGTGGGTTTTTGCCGGGCACTCCGGTTTCCTCCCGCAGTCCAAAAAACATGCTGCTGTATAGGTTAATTGGCTCGCAGACTAAATTGCCCTCAGTGCCCGGTGATGGACTGGCGTCCAATCGTGAGTATATCCCTGCCTTTGCGCCCTGTGTCTGCCGGGATAGGCTCCGGCTCACCGCGACCCTGTATAGGACTAAGCGGTTTCTGACAATGAGATGAGATGAGACACCAAGGGCCTCCACAAAGCACTGGGAACCAGTGGCTACACCTATTGACAATTATACATTCACTAACAGATGAACCACGGACTGTTTAATCATGCAACTCACTGATCAGCTTTTAAAACCGCACCAGTTGTTTAACAAGCGACTAAAGAGCAATTGGCTCTTTTTGATGCCACCAACGTTCATATGGTGACATTTAATGAGAGAAAGTAGACTTCTTTTATTTTGTTAAGTCGACTTTGCCTCGGTAGCTGAAACCATATATACGTGCGGCATTTGTTGAACTATTCAAATTAATTGTTAAGATGCAGTCTTAAATGATTGCTCTCAAGTCGTTGTTTCGGAATAGCCGTATCGAGTGCTCCTCCTTTCTCCTTCACGGCGTTTTGCCTCGTACGTTCGAGGCGCTCTCAGCTGTCCTAGGATGAACAGCTCTGGAAAGCACTTCATTGTAGCTGCTTTTCATCTTTCGGTTGGGCTGTCCTGGTGTTGTTGGAGTGCCGTTCTCTGCACAGCTCGGATTTGTATTTAAACAAAAAACAACTCCAAGAAAACGCTGTTGCCGATTTGCCGTTCTTGTCTTGTCGTTGATGTGCCATTCTCTGAGCAGCTCTGTGTAACGCTTTGTGGCCCTTGGGTGATGAGCGCTCCAGAAGTGCTATTATTATTCTTATACGACAAATATTGACTGAAACCATTACCCAATATGTGTATTATATTCGCTGATAATTTTGCATTTTAAGAATGTAGATGAAGGTCTGATCACGTGTTGCTTGTTGTTTTGCAAAGCTGTGTATATTTAAAAAAAAACCCTAGAAAATGTCGGTGCTGCTGATTTTCCATTCTGGTGCCATTGTTGTTGATGTGCCGTTCCCTCCGCAGCTCTGTGCAGCGCTTTGTGACCCTCGGGTGAAAAGCGCTCTGTAAACGCAGTCGCTATTATTATTTTATGAACCAACAGTACAAAGTGTGGTCTCGTGCATTCTCAGGGTACTTTTTTAGGCGGGGTGGGGTGGGATTCTGCTCCTTGTAAGATCCACGCCAAGGTTACGTTGACCTCTAAATAAACATAGAATATATATTTTTTTTCAGTTATTTTTTTTTCAGTTATTTTTTTTTTCGTCCTGCCAGGGACTGCAAGGAGTTGTCCGCTGAAGCATGCATGCGTGGGCATGTCGCGTGCTGTGTGTGTTCGAGAGTGTGTTACGCGTGTGCTGTGTTCATTACTGGAGGGCTGCCATAGTGGTCTTCACACTGCACAACAGTATCAAGACGCTACATCGACCCGTGGTTGTGAATGATAATTGTGAAGGTTGTGTTTATATAACTCGGATGACCTGAGAATGAAAGTACGTTGCATGGCGCGGTGTTTCCTCATCTGAGTGTCAGAACCGCTTAATCCTGTACAGGGTCGCGGTGAGCCGGAGCCTATCTCGGCAGACACAGTGCGCAAGGCAGGGATATACCTATGATAGGACGCCAGTCCATCACCGGGCACAGAGGGAAATTTAGTCTGCAGGCGAATTAACCTATGCAGCGGCATGTTTTTTGGACTGTGGGAGGAAACCGGAGCGCCCGGCGAAAACCCACGCGGACACGGGGAGAGAATATGCAAACTCCACACAGAAAGGCAACCGAGCCGAGATTCGAACCCGGGACCTTCTTGCTGTGAGGCGACAGCGCTACCCACTGGGCCACCGCGCAGCCCGGCGCGGTGTTTACGCGTTGGAAATTGCGCGGACTGTTGTGCAAGAGTGAAGTTGATTGTTTCAATGTCCTCTCGAGTCACTTGATTGTTTTCTCCATCCACGCCTTAATAATTATGCTTCCCAATTGTACGATGGAGATATAGTCACGAGACAGAGACACTTCCATTCGATCCGCTGGCAGCCAGTTGACCTCCGCTCTGTGTCAGAGAGCAGCCTTGAAGCACAACGTCTTGTTACCACGATTGAAGCCACTTCTGAAGGCCCCTTTTTCCATAGCGGGGGTACAGCTTCTGAATACATGCACAGTGGGTCCATCATAAGTGACGAAAGTAAAGTTATTGTGACTGGAAGTGTTCAGCTTTAGAGATGAGCCAATGAAACATGGGTGGTTTTTTTTTCGTCAGTTCATTTGGTTGCAGGCTGTGGAGCAGGGTGGCGCATTGGTAACATGGTAACATCTGCGCTTTGTAGAGAGAAACTCCTGCTGCAGGTGGTTCGATTCCTGCCTCGGGCGCCTTTCTGTATGGAGTTTGTGTGTTCTCCCTCTGTTCTGCGTGCGTTTCCTCCGGGATCTCGGGGATTTTTCCCACAACACATCAAAAAAACACTCATTGGTGTAGCTGCTCCCCCGCCCCGTGCTCCACCCTCTGCTCCCCTGCCCCCTGCTCCCCCGCCCCCTGTCCCCACGTCTCTTCCATGGGGGCAGGGGGTGGGGGACCAGCGGGTGGGGGAGCACCCAAACGAACTCCAAAACGATGTTTCCTCCATCGTTTTGGAGCCTCTGGGTGAAAGACACTGCTATACGAATATAATGCATTATAATTAGTATAATGATTGCTTCGAAAAGCTGCTCTCTCGGGACAGCCGCGTCGATCGCTTCCTCGCTCCACCTCGCGACGTTTCGCCTCCTCACACGTCAGAGGCATCGTCAGGCGCCTGAGGATGCCTCTGACGTGTGACGCGGCTGTCCCGCGAGAGAGCAGCTTTTCAAAGCGCTCATCATGCATCGAGCCGTGAAAACCCACATCGTTACATGATTAGCATAGTTGGCAACAACTCCGCTGACACCCAGACCCATCCATCCATCCATCTTCTTCCGCTTATCCTGGGCCGGGTCGCGGGGGCAGCAGTCTAAGCAGCGATGCCCAAACTTCCTTCACCCCAGACACTTCCTCCAGCTCTTCCGGGGGGACCCCGAGGCGTTCCCAGGCCAGCTGAGAGACATAGTCTCTCCAGCGTGTCCTGGGTCTTCCCCGGGGTCTCCTCCCGGTGGGACATGCCTGGAACACCTCCCTAGGGAGGCGTCCAAGACACCCAGACCGAGAAACAGAATAAAAGCTGTGCCAACTCGGTGCCAGCGAGCCCTGGATGGCACGGCCACCTGTGCTCACCGGGGTGGCTCTTTTTCCCCTTGGAGTCTTGTGAGCCTTGCCGATGGGAAGATTAATGTTGTTTTTCTTTGCACCGTTAGGCAGGAGTTGTCCCGCCTGGAGGAGGAGAGAGCAACGGCTCTCCGGAAGCTGGCAGTGGCCGCCCAGCATCGAGCAGAGCAGCACAGCGCCCAGAGTGTGTCCTCGCTGCTCGCGAGGAGCAAGCGTCTTGACGCGCAGATTGAGCAGGAGCTGCAAAAACGACAAACGCTGGACGACCAGGTCAGGAGACCGACCGAGCACTTTGCGTTGTGACATCAACAATTTATTGTAACGGTGTTTTCGTTTTAACGGTTCCGTTTTTTAATTCGCTCCTTGTGAGAGTGGGAATGGTTCTAAGGCACGGGAAAGCACAGACAGTCTGGAAGGTTTCTGGAAGAGGTGCCAGCAAAATCCAAAGCTCTGGAGTCCTACGTGGAGATGTGTGGCACTGGTGACTGCTTAGTTACCATCGCTGTATGTTTTGCTTGAGAAAGCATGTTTGGATGAGAATCCACTCACAGACAAGGTTCTATGTCCACGTGTTCTCCCGCTCAAGGAAACTTGGTGAAACAGAATACAATACGGCGGCAGTCGGGTGGTGCAGTGGTAACATCAGCACCTCACAGCAATTTAAAAAGTCCTCACCGAGACCAGTCGATTCCTACCTCGTCCACCTTTCTCCGCGGAATTTGTGTGTTCTCCCCCTGTTCTCTGTAGTTTTCCTCCCGCAATAAAAAAAATCGCACTCATTAATTAATGGCCGATAAAGTCATAATTTTTAGGAAGCAGTGCCGGCGGGCAGGTTGACGCTTGTTGACCGCTTGATTGACTTCCCCTCACTTACCTGGGGTTTCCTCACCCCTCCATATATCATCAGTGAGCAGGTGTGGAACCTGCGCGGCACCTTATTAATTGTATCATTCATTATTCGGCGATGGACTGGCGTCCCATCGTCGGTATATCCTTGCCTTGCGCCCTGTGTCTGCCGGGATAGGCTCCGGCTCACCGTGACCCTGTATAGGACGAAGCGGCTTCAGACAATGAGATGAGATGAGATTATTCATTATTGTTCCATTCGGGTCCGCCTGGACTCGACTGCTGCGGCATTGCAGAGTAGCAGAGACGTTCATGCGATGAAAGGCCCTGCCCTTGCCGATGACAATGTCCCGGAGTACGTGTGGCCTTGTCGTTCCTCCGTTGAAGGAGCAGGGACGGTGGCTCTGTCGCAGTGGCCGCTCGCGTTACCTGCTCTCGGGTCACCGTAAACGCAACCGATACCATCGTCTCTGCGATAAACTCACGTCTTTGAATTCCGTTACTATAGGTAGTTTGAGGTGCTGAGGGATTCAGGCGTTCATTGACTACATCATTAACCCTTGTAAAAAAAAAGAGATGAGGTTTTACCATCCCCGGCAATCACACAGGTGTTAAGATCTTTAAACACCAAATAGACACTTTTCACAAAGTGTTCGGTTTGCAAAAAACACATACTTGTTATGGGTACTTTTTGCCAGTGTACATATGTAATAAGTAGACATTTTGGTGTTTTAAGATCTTAACACGTGTATTATTGCCAGAAATGGTAAAAACTTGTTCTACATATACTTGTGGCAAAATATGCAAACAAAAGTACTTTGGTAAATTGTCCTTGAAACTGATTGGCCCACACCAGAGAATGGCTTTCTGTGTAGCCTAGATCTCAGTGTTAGCCAGATGTGTTGCCACAAGGCAATTCAGCTCAGGACAGCGCAATATCAATGCATTAATATCTCAGGTCGAGCTGTTCAGTCGATGAGTACTTTTTTGCTCGTACAAATATTCAAAAAGAGCAGAGGTTTTCCCGTCCTGTTCTCTTTCTTTTTTGCATCTTGGACTGGCAAAAAGTACTCGCAATTTTCCCCTTGTGTTTGTGCATTCACTTGGTCTCCAAAGAACCGTGTGGTCGCACACCGTTGCTTGCAGAGTGGGAGTACGCCTCTGCTGAGAAGCCCTCTTTTACTCATTTTTTTTAGAGACGCGTTGACCCTTGGCGAGAAGGCACGAGTTAATACTAAACTTGTGTCAATGCGCTGTGGCTCTACTGCCAGAGAGAAATGCTTCCATCGCCATGCCAATAACCCCCACAAAAATTGATTTCTTGTTAATCATTGCTGAACCCTACAACGTTGGAGTCATCTTTGAATATTAGAGCGTCGCTGTTCATAAGTGAAGGCATTCAAATCTATAAATTATGAGAGAACTCATTAGTACAAAATAATTTGTACAGATTTGTTAACAAGGTTTGTTAACAGTAAACAAAGATGTGAGTTTCCTGTACCACAGCGCTTAGCTGCATCCAAACCACCATCTCAAAATATCTTCATTTGTGGCTAATTTGATTACCCACTTGTTAAAGTCTTTGCATCGGTGGTCCCAACAACAAAGTGATTTTATTCGGTGCTACGTTGGTCCGTGTGCACGTTGTATCGCAGGAATCCCACATCCAGAGCTTGCAAGCTCACTGGGTACATTCTGCTGTTTATCAAAATTCGCAACACGTTCAGTTAATTTAAGCTGGGGGTCTGAATAAGGTTGAGGGCGTTTGCACCTGCACGGTAACATTTATTCCTTCCTTGTTTGTTGAATAATTATTTTTTCCCCACTTACTTTATGTCCTGTAATTTATTGCGACGATTTGACTTTCAGTTGAACTGTCCTGATGTTGTTGTTGACGCCGTTTTCTACACAGCTCGGATTTGTAAAAACAAACCCCAAACAAACGTTATTGTTGCTGACTTTCTATTCGTATGTCGTTGTTGACATGCCGTTCTCTTTGCAGCTCTGTGACCCTCGGGTGAAAATCACTTTTAAAATGCAATTATTCATCTCATCTCATTGTCAGAAACCGCTTAGTCCTGTACAGGGTTGCGGTGAGCCGGAGTCTATCCCGGCAGACACAGGGCGCAAGG
>JAZEWT010000008.1:19047326-19062294 GCA_036362905.1 Mordacia mordax | reverse complement strand
GGGAGAACACGCAAATTCCACATAACGGCTCCAGGCAGGACGTTCTTTTCTGTTACCATTGCGCCACCCTGCAGCCCGACGAACCGCAGTAGAGTATCGGCATATTGCACCGACCGTAATATAAATGCGATGTTCCAGAAGGTTAATGGAGAAGAACAATGTAATCAGTAATAGGAAGGTAAACAAACGACAGCCGATCATTTGCAATTTTGTCACGCGCGCTGTCATGTGATGAACGTTATTTTCACGCAGTGACGTAACTGGATGAGTGGGGTCCGCAGTTTGAGCCACGCTTTGTTTCAAAACCATTTTCATCCAGAAAAACTTTTAGCGATGCCACGTAAAATGTCACGTAACAGTTTTACTGGCAACAGAGCCATTAACACCACAACATTAAAAAAAAAGTTAAAAGGACATCTCGGCTGCCCTTTAAAAGAAGAATTGTAATACAGCTGTCATTTTTAATCACTTTTAATTCAATAAAACATCATAGGACATTAAAAAGAAAATAACTCAGCTAAAACTGCTGTTGCCTTTTATACATGTTAATATCTTTATGAGTTAATCATATCCTTGAGGATATAATGTAAACAGTCTATCATGTACAAAGCTCTTGAGATATTTGTGCGAGAAGCCCCGATGTAATTTGAAAATATAATTTAGGATAACAACATTTGGGAGTGCCAATTTTCACTCATATATTTTAGGTTCTTTCGATTCTTAATTGTACTTATTTCAGCATGGCGTTATGACTGTGACAGACTTGAACATTTCAGTGGCTCTTTATGGACACTGTCAGACACCTTTTAGAGCTTATTTACAGTCCAGATTAAAACAAAGAGGATGCGGTTCACCATTGCAACAACCATACATCATTCAAGTCCCCTGGATAAATGGATACACTTAATGCACTCAACTCAATTACTCCGTCTAATTTATGCGCCGTGAGTTGCTGTAAAAATGTGGACTATTCTTGGAGGTGACACTCAGCAGATTTAGCAATTTTCCCAATTTCCCATCTAGCAGTGTAGTGGCAGCGCACAGAGAGGAAGCCCGTAGGGACAAGGGCAGTAAAGGGGAGAGGCAGTGGGGTACAGGGCAATGGATTAAAGGGGGTACGGGAATTTTTTTTTTCATTTGGGGGAGTATAGGCGGTCACCGGGAACTTAAGTGATTTCACAAATGGTTGGGTGCAGATCCCCCGCGGGACTTATTGCTGTACAAATTCAGCCGGACTGTGGGCGAACAGGCAAAACAGCAATAGCCACATCTCTGCGACATACGCTAGCACTGTGTTCTCAACCGCTAACGGCGGTTCCAGTGTCTGTGCGGTTTGCTGATAAGCTCTCTGTGTCTCCACAGTGAGTGTCGATTCTGATTTTTCACCTGACTGATTTGGCCCTAAAGGGGTATGGCTGGTGAACGTAGAGAGCGTGACCTCGGCTAACGTCTGTTTTTCCTGACCTGCACACTCACTTTGGCTGGAGAAAAGGTACACTTTCTGTGTTTCTATTTTATCTGAGAATAACCGATATATGTTCGACAACGGTAATTGATATTGTGGTGAACTGTTTTTTTCTCAGTATCAGAAAAATATGCAAAGCATTTTAAAATTAGATGAAAAAAATAAAATATTCCCTGTTTTTTCAGGCTCAGCCACATTAATTGAAATGCATTAAGAATTGACGTCGTGCCCTCTGCTCACACGGCTACACAGAGGGTCGTTGTGTCGAGGTTGAATAAAGTCCGTCTTAAATATTTTGTCAAAATGGATACTCATTTTAGTGGTAATATTCAGCAATTACGCAGCAATAATGATTCCTAAATGGAAAAGAAACACGCTCAATAATATATTTGTACGAAGGCATAAACAAATGTGCATAGACTATGCTTTTGCCGGCTCCTTCTCAAATGCAATCGTTTAGTTAATGTATATGAAAAGTGGAACTGTGACTCAATGTATGAATCCCTCTTCTTACTTTTTTGACACATGCATCGAATTACGTCTTTTTAAAACAATGTTTTAATACTGCATGCATATGCTGTGTGTGAAATGGAGTGCTGTCGCAGTGGTTAAGGGCACTAAGCTACGAACCTGATAACCAGAGATTGATTCCTGACCGTGACTATTATCAGTGGCCATCGATATCTGAGTCACGACCGGTCACTCCTCCGTTTCACAAACGCGTACTGCTTATAATTTGGTGAAGTATGGTCAAACTGCCAGCATGAACGCCACGGCAAGGTAGAGACACGTTGAGCATTTCGTTGATACAGGGCTTGCACTGACGATGCAATGGGTTAATGCGATGCTGGTGCCACTGGAGGTGCTGATATTCATTGCAATGTAAAAAAAAATCTATTCTCGAGTACAGCCCTGACCCTGAATTATGACTCATCACTTATCTTATATTTTCTGCCATCATCCAAAAAATATATGGTACTGAAGCGTTCAAATTATTATTCAAGCTTAAATAGTCGAAAAGAAATTAGCAAATGCTTACCACCATATCTTTGCTTGGATTCATTTTGTATATCAAAAACAATGTTTCCAGAAAACCATAATGCTTGTGTTCGGAGAGCTGGAACCGAGTTGCAATGGTTAACGCATGCGGCTTGGCTCGATTTCATTTATCATTTTGTCTGTCCTTGGCATTCTTAATTAGAGCTGCGTTTGCGGGGGAAGGGGGTGGGCTACATAATTAAATTTTGTGTCAGTTTCTAGGAGATTGTGGGTTAAAGGGTTAATCTCTGTTTCCATATACATTATGGGAGATAAAAGTATGACACCTTGATTCTCAGTCGCAAGATTTCAGTATTAGTGGTGGGGTTGTGCATTCTGTGTTTGCCGATTTATTACATTGTGGAATACCTGGGGGCATGCTTGGGGTCAAATATGAATCCTGGCGCTTACGATCAAATTATCTTTATATATTATCTACATTTACTATTGTTTTCTATGAAAAATGAGTGCGAGTAGCAGCCATAAGGATAGCCGCTGTGGTGTCATGGGTAACACGGTGGCTTTTTGATAATCCAGAGGCCACTGATGCTATTCTATCTCCCGGCCCGGAAGTCGAAACAGTGATGGATTCATTCATTCAATAGCAGTACCTGCTTAATCCTGTACTTGGTCGCGGGGGCCCGGAGCCTATCTCGGCAAATACAGGGCGCAAGACAGAGCCATACCCAGGATAGAACACAAGTCTATCGCAGGGTGATGGGGGGGGTCGCAATTTAGTCAGGGCATTAATCTAAGCAGCAGCAAAATCTTTGGACTGTGGGAGGAAACCGGAGTTCCTGGAGAAAATCCACCAAGTCACGGAGAGAACATGCAAACTTAACATCAAAAGGCACCCGAGTCGGTCTTAAATTCCCCTGCCTCTATCCACGCAGCAGTGTGAGTGAGTGTGGGTGTGAGCACAGTTAGTTTATCGGCAGAGACCGTGTGCTGGGGGTAAAGTGTGGGTGAGCCGTGTAACGAGTGCCACAATGCTAAGAGTGAAAATAAAAAAAACGATAACAGTGAATGTAAAGAACACGTCGTTTAAAATATGAAAAGAGAGTCACGACCTCAATTACAATGTACTTTAAATGCACCTTGATTTATCAAGCAAATCGGAGCTAAGTGGTGGACGCACTTAGTGAATTATAATTTCACATTAGGGTTATTAAGTACTGTCGTGTGTTCTTTTTTTTTATCAGAACCATTGATTTTTCTACTGGTAGGCATCTGCATTGATGTGTGCTGCTTAGTATATTTGATGCGATGTTGCACAATCATAATTTTCCCCGCAGAATTCAATCAAACAATGCGTGCATTTAAATAACAGAACAAAATGAACCGTAAGTGCCTGGAGAGTACGCAAAAGCTTAAGCACTGCTGTTGCTGCTTGCATTCCCATTTGTTTCAAGCACATCAATTAGTCGTTTGGGATATCTTTTTGATGTTCTCGCCCATGTTTCTTGTTAAATGAGCAATAACAAAAAATGAACTCGCAACGCGTCTCACTGACCTCTCGCCGGAATGCCACGAATTTATAAAGTCATGTTTGAAGCTATAATTCTGACTATTAAAGTGACTGATGCGTTACCTGATCATGGCACATGGACCGCTCCGATTTATTGCCACACAACGAACAAAGAACGGGCGGCAATATGAACGACACAATATTGTATCAAAATCAGTGCAATATCAAATGTATGTTGTTGTGGAACGAAATGGAACCAAAAAAAAAATCCAACAGTTATGAATGCGAGGACATAATAAATACGTAAAGATACACAGGGTGCGGCATAAGTCGCTTTACGGAGTGTCGTTAATGGATGCGCCACGAGTTCGAGACGTTGAATAAGAACGCAGAAACGTTGCCATTGTTCAGTGGGCCAAAGACGCAACACGTGCGCTGAACGCGATGCACCCTGAACAATCTCTGTGATAACTAATACATGTTACGCCTCACAATGTCGTCTCGTTATTCCCCGTAAAGTGACTTATGCCGCACGCTGTTTTCTCCTCTCCAACACACCACACGTTTAAATTGAAAGCGCGAGACTTGTGTAATCCATGGGCTTGCAGGAGGACACTCCTGATATTAATTTTCTCCGAGCTACCAGGCTGTAACCAGTCGGTAGCATATACATACAGCACACCGGTTTTCTTGTGCTACCAAAGAGTTCAATTGCGTACGTGTTATCTTAATCACTACAGGTAAAAGTTCTGGATACTATTACTGGGCACGTCAGACCAAAAATGTACATAAATGTGTACATGTAAACTCAACGACTTCGACACCAAAATCGAGTAATGACATGGTAGACTTGTGACGTGCCCAGAATCAAGTATTTCAAGAAAATGCAATTTCAATGATACTATTCAGCACACTTGGACATTCAAGCAAGCAAATGACAGCTCAGTGACATTATTGTGACGCTACGATTCCATCACCAGTGACAGACTCTCAGACAGATCGTGTGACTGTGTTGTCCGTTTATTTCTGAGTTGTGGGTTGCATGGAACCATGGATGCCTATCTCACGTCACTAAAATGTGCAGATGTACCAGCTTCCATCAGTTTCACACCATTCAATTATAAAACATGAAACTCTCACAACAGCAGAAGCTGCTGGCTTTTGCACCCCTCGTCCCAGTGTCGAGCGTTGCTTGTTTCCATTGGCAAGGCATTGCTTCTAAACTTGTTAAGAATAGCGGTGTTAAACAAATGTTTCAAAGACATCAACAACGTAAAACTTAAGGGAAACACCCTCAAAACAATTTAGATGAATGAACGTTGTCGTGTATTATTCTGCACTGCGCTAATTATTGCACAAAATTAAACGTGAGAGTGTAATTTGTGAAATGCTAATGTACAGCATAAGTTTAATAGGCTCCGGTTTAATTGACAGCATTGTGTGATCAATAACGGGACAAAGGGGCTGTTTATGCACAATTTGGTCTCTTGCTATTCACCGGCATCCATTAATCTAATAGGAGGCTCACAAAAGAGCTGTGTGCGACGGAGGGTCGCTTGCGGCCCAGAAATGCTTTCTTAAACAGAATCTGCGCTCGCTTACCATTGTACAAGTGCACTTACAGGAATTGGTAGTGATTTTTATAATCTAATATATCCGTGCTGTATTGATTTATTGGCAGAGCGGGTCCCATGCTGGGTTGGAGAGATTTCATTTTCAGGCCAGACGCACGCAGACATTTTTCGGCATTAAAAACATTACAGAATTTCCAAGAATACTAAGCACCCGGCCCTTTATTTTTAGTGTTGTTTGTTGGTTAAAAAAAGTCAAGTCAAGTGAAACGGTTTTTGAAATTACCGACATTTCCTATAAAAAAAAGACTATGCTGAACAGTTTTAATTCCATCTCTGCGAGTTAGAATGCGCACGGTCGTTGCAATTCTACTTGCCGTGCGCGTTAGTGTCTCGTTCAGTCAGGTATCATAACCGTGACGTGGTTAGTACTCAGCAATGGAGTTTAGCCGCTTAAAATGCGGTGGATATCAACTTGATGCATACAAAGCTATACACATTGTGATAAAAATGTATCTTATTACATAACGTGTTACGCTGGCTTATCATGTTGGTGGTGGTTGCTGTTATCCTTGTGATGGCTTGATATATTATATGCATACTTGCCTAATTCATTGCATCGTTAAAAACTATTGTCGACTCTCTCACCATCTCATTCACTCTAAATGTCTACTTTACCCCCTCTGTTCAGCTCCCCCTGTCTGTCTGACATCCAACTGGCCCTTTCCTGGCAATATAATTTTCTCCCCCTGTCTCCCCATCTCTCTTCCAAGGCCCCTAATTCCCTCTCTCGGAACGTTTCTCAAACATGACAAAAAAATACTCCCGGAAAATTATGGTGGACTTTGGGGAAAATAATAAAATAAAACACAGGCTTTGAGGAATCATTCGATCTAAGGCACCTTAACTCCTGTAGGCATCCCGGAAATAACTGGTTGGTTCTATGATACTGTATTTGTGGGCAATTCTGTATCGGGATGGACTAATATTAATCTTAATGACTGGGTATTTTATGTACACACATCGTACGTGCTTATTTGATAATGTCCCTACAGCAGGTGTGTAACCACTGTGGGTATTGTGGGTATCTGAATACCCTCAGTAGCTTTAGATAATTAGTTATGATAATCAAAAATACGGCAAAAAAGTGTCACCCACAGTTTTGACAAATATCACCGCTGTAATGATGTAGGTTTTTACAGCTCGGTGCATGATTGCTTTGAAAAGCTGCTCTCTCTGGACAGCTGCGTCGATCGCTCCCTCTCTCTCCATCGCAATAATCAAATATCACCGCATTACACCAAAACATTCCAATTATGGGGACGAGGATAGTGTTAAATACACAGCAGCCCATAGACAGTTGGCCCATTACTGAGTTAGTACCCAGTAGTGGCGTTAACATAATTAAGAGTACAGCAGAGATTCTCTTATCCACAGCTGATCCAATAACGAATGAGATTCATTCACCGGTAGGACACCATCACCTTCTAAAAAGACTGCGCTTCTGCCCTGCACAATGTTTTATAGGGACTGAGGGAGGATTCCAAGCTGTAAATATTGTAAAAAGCTGTAAAACCTGGAGCTGAACACACTGACCGTGAGCCATACTTTGCCACTTTTGCGTTAGTTCCCACAAGCGTGGCTGTAGTTTGAGAAGGTAACGAAGCGACCTCCCAATTTACACACAGGGTGGGTGACCATTTAAAATGCGGAGCTACTGTATGATGGAGTGGAACAGTAGGCACAGTGGTCAGCGCACGCTGCTGTGAACTGAACCATGGCTAACATCAATTATGTCAACTTGACGAAGCGTCAAACAATCCGGATTACTGACACGGCACGAAGAGGCCTTTATCCAGCAGCGGATTGCCAAAGGACTGTATGTCGATGTTATCGATGGCATTGCACCAATGCTAACAGCTCAGCAGACAACGATTGCCTACACCCGCCATTCTCAACCGGCTGGCCGCGATCGCCACCTAGTGGTCCGTGGAGACCATAACCAAGGTGCAAAATATTGAGAAGCCTTGCCTCTCGACTCCAGAGACGGCTGCTGCACGGTGTTTATTTCAGCTCATCCCATAACGAAGGCGCCGACGAATCCCACCGCTGCAGTGTATTTGTTTAATCTGGCCACGCTCATTACCTGAATGTG
This sequence comes from Mordacia mordax, assembly GCA_036362905.1. Classification (NCBI taxonomy): domain Eukaryota; kingdom Metazoa; phylum Chordata; class Hyperoartia; order Petromyzontiformes; family Petromyzontidae; genus Mordacia; species Mordacia mordax. The sequence continues at coordinate 19,054,597 of JAZEWT010000008.1, read as the reverse complement.
GAGAATCAAAATAAACCCACGATGGAATAATTTTCCAAACCGAGTCTGTTCACCTCATTTCAACACACGCAGGTCACCAATTTTGACGCGCCCTATGATTTGTTATGGATGAGCGCCGTTTGTAAATAAATGTGATACGAGAAGATTTTACGGTGAGAGATTTATCAAGCGACAGCGGCCAGCTTAAACGCTAGCTCGCTTCCATTACGTAAAACTCAATTTTCACCTTTCCCCCTAAAGCCCGGCAGTGGAGATAGAGATTTGTTCACGCTGAATAAGTTACCTGCAAAATAAGAAAATGTTATCTTAAAGCAAAGGTCCCACCGTAATACCGTACTTTAAATATATACAAAAAAAATCAACAGTAAAAAATAAAGCAATTTTTTTTTGTTCTAGATTCCAAACGTCTACTTTCATAAAGCGTGAGTGTTACTGTCAATGAGATAAAGTAAACAATTATTACGCGTCGAACAAAAAGTAGACACACGCAGAGCTGTTACGCATCGAAGGAAGCTTGCGCATTTTGATCTGATGCGGTGGAAGGGTTGGGGACGAGGAGGATGATGAAGAGGTGGGGGGGAAGGGGGGGCATATGTCGGAAGGGTGGAGGGAAGGGCAGAAAAGAGAGTGGAAGAGTTGGGGAGGAACCATAGTAAGTGGTGGTGGTGGGGGTGTGTGGGAGGGGGATGGTGGGATGGAGGGAGGGTGATTTACTGCCCATATCTGTAATGAAATGGCATCTCTAGACGGGGCCCGCAAAAAATGGCCCATAATGGATAGGCCACTTTGCTTAATGAAATTAGGTCTTTGGGCCAAAAACGCTGCCGTAACTCCATTAATATATGTGCGGCGGCGGTGGCGGGGCGGCGGCTGCGGTGGTGTGCGAGTGTGCGTGCGCGCAGGGCTGCAGTATGCGCGGACAGCGAGTGGGGAAAGGCTGTGCGCCAGACGCGCCGCCGGCAGAACACGGGAGACAAACCGGCGCCCGATCGAAGGAAACTCGCAGGACGGCGCATCTGCAAGCGGCAGCAAAGTCCAGCCACCGGGACCGGGCGAGGCGCCTTCATTAAACGACAAGACGAAAAGACGGGCGTGCTCGAGGTTCTCGAGGTTCTGAAGGTTTGCGGTTTCCGTCCCGTTGCAAGACGCACTGATAATGATGGTGTGTGTACGGTTCGAGTGAAAATTATGCTACTCGCCGAGATCGGAATTAATTTTTAAATTGTTCTTTTTTTGGGGCGGGGTGTTAATTCGTTGGCAAATCAAATGTGTAAAGGGGGAATAAGCTCAGCGTGCTTACGTTGTATTGAATATGAAAATGCATGCTGATGTATCATTGTTTTTTGTGGATATGAATCATGAAGTTGCTGTCAGGTTTCTGGTAATTTAATGCCACAGTGTGCAGAGTTTTTCGATTAAGTTATCAGTTATGTAAGGTATGTTATTAAAACTACAGCGCAATGTCATGCTTTTTAAATGTTTCAATTACGTAACAATGCTGAATTACATTTAATGAACATCAACATTTTATTTAAAAACACAGAATGTAAACTCTAAACAATTTAAATGTTTCCATATTCTTCCCGACAATTTATCTGTGAATGCAACTGACCATTATCTTTGGCTCTCTTTAATTGTGGCCGGATGTGATTCCGCGGCTTCACTGCTCCTTCGTGTGCCCCAAACCATGGAAACAAATGGTCATGACAAAGCTTCATCCGATCAGCCACGATCAGCACCGGTGACATCTCGATCCCATGCACAAGACCCAATTCGTTTTTGTCGTAGTCATTGACTTCTGTGGTTGTTTCCTGTGGGGTGTTTGCGCCGAACAGTTCAGTGACGATCTGGTCAAAATTGCATTTCTCTCAACAGATTCCCCCAGATGGACCACATGGCTCTCAGGTCGGTGCGTTAACTCGTAAAGAAGTGGTGACATAGCAAGCGCAGCCACCACCGTCGACTCTGCATCGGCGTTCTTTCAAAGCGTCTCTACGGTTTTCATAAGAAGAAAAAACACACTCCTCCACTCCCCAATCCCACACCGAGACTTGTGAAGATCACAGACAGACGGCCGTCCCTGCCTTGTGCTTGATCTAACCATGTGCTGTCCCAAACAACATGGTTTGTTCATGCACCAGGTAGAGGCATGCCCTTTCTTCCACCAGGCGACAGAAGAAATCTCACGGTGAAGTCACATTTCCAAAAATGCACTTGCACGGAATATGGGAAATGTGAAAATAACGTTAACGTGGCAGGTTGATACTTCGCCGATTATCTTGCCCCACTTAAATACCTGCTGATGTGATTTTAAATATCGGCACGCTCTTTCTCCAGAAACATTACGCTAAAAATGTCCCGCTTCTGCTGTTCAGATTGCAAATGTTGAACGCAATGGCTTTCCACGTCACCGCTGCTATTGTTACCGCGATAGTGCAAACGACCACATGGTCCAGACAGATGTCCAAGGTGGTTCGTTCGCCAGTTCTCTTGTGTGCGGGGCCATTTTTTTGCAAACAGCTGAAACGCTTCAGAATTTGTGCTAACTTTATCGTACACTGTTTCGTGACAAACCTGGATTGACAGAAAGATAGCGTGCACACGGGGCAGCGTTTGTTGTGAAGAGCTCGCAAGACCTGGGTATTGTCTATGCACAGGGACATTTTCTGTGCCGTACGTAATGTCAAACCCAAACACACAAAAATAAACTTTTTTTCTGCTCTGCCAACGTTACACACTGTTAAAGATACGAACATCAACCAAACATTCATATGCATTGATCCAAAAACACTGCTACCAACATTCTGTCCATACGATATAAAAAGAGTCTCATCTCATTGTCTGAAACCGCTTAGTCCTATACAGGGTCGCGGTGAAGCCGGAGCCTATCTCGGCAGACACAGGGCGCAAGGCAAGGATATACCGACGATGGGACGCCAGTCCATCGCCGGGCACTGCGGCGCAATTTAGCCTGCGAGCCAATTAACCTATGTAGCAGCATGCTTTTGGACTGTGGGAGGAAACCGGAGCGCCCGGCGAAAACCCACGCGGACACGGGGAGAGAGCATGCAAACTCCACACAGAAAGGCATCCGAGCCGAGATTCGAACCCGGGACCTTCTTGCTGTGAGGCGACAGCGCTAACCACTGGGCCACCGTGCAGCCTTTAAAAAAAGAGTCCTTATTGATAATGATCGCACCCAGTGATGGAGGCGCTTGTAGTGTAATGTAACTCAGTAATGGTAAAAATCACCATTCACCCGATTGTCACGGTACAGGGAGCCTCGCCCATTATGGCCGAATTTTAGCATCTAGCGCGATTTGTCGACGCTGTACTTAGGAACATATTTAAACGTTGTACTTTACGATTTCACACTAATGGTTTTATGTTGTTGTTAAACAAAAGTATGTACGATGATTACGACACATTTATCCAAAATGTTTGCGCGGGTCAGATGGCAGCGTGCTTTTTGAACGAATCTATGGATAAGAACCGAGTGATTCCACCGCATAGGTTTAGTTTGAGGCGAGCCAATCAATAATAGCCGCGGTTTCTCGAAAGTAACATTGTGGTGCAAACATGAAAATCACACTGAGCCATACTTATTGCTGAAACAACCGCGCAACAACCCCGCAAGACGTTGCATGCACGTTATTTTATTTTTAGAAAAAAAAAAATTGACAGCCATTCGAAATGCCTGGATAGGCTACTTTTGTAAATCCAAAACAATATCTATTTTGCTTTGGATTTTATTTCCATCACGCACTTCAAAACGTATTTTTGTTTCGGCAGAAAACGTCTCGGTCACAGTGCCCCCCTCCCACACACACACTAGAAAGAAAGAAATGAGAAACCTGAAGTAAATTACAGGTGCGCGCATAACATTTAGAGGAGAAAAAAAACCCCACTGTACTTGAAATGTAAGTAAACAGAAATATTGCAGAATGTAGAATCACAGGTTATTTTACACACGAGGATGTGTTGTGTGATGCTCGGAGCGAACATCCACGTTTGTCGGGAGGCTTGGGTCGCGGGCTGAATTGGCAGCCTCCATTCTCCTTCGTGACACAGCCTTCATGTTCCACCTCACCCAAACCGTGGCGTAAAAAGGACCCAGCCACATCATCTACACATAAGACTGAGTGTGTGTGCTATCTGCCACGTATGACTTTACAGCTTTGGAAACATGCAGTGCAAATGCTGGTTGACTTAATAAGCAAAATAAACATATGTATAGTGTACAGGTATAAAATTATGGAGGGCTCTGGCTCATTTTGAGCGTAACTGCTGGCGACCTTGGACTGGCGTTTCTCATGAGAGCGAGTGTACATCGCCCTATTCACAATTCCCCTGGCCGTGGAGCTGCTGGTATGATAGCAGGGTGAGACGGTGCAAATCCTCAATGCTAAAAGACAACTTGCATATTACAGAGTGTACACAAGCATGAACCTGGGAACAGAGAGGTAGTGGATATATTTTTTGGTGGAAAAATGGATCAGGAGTCATATTACACACGTTGTCACAACCGCAAGCATCGAAATTGAAAAAAAAAATCAGAATTCTCAGCAGATGCTTAATCTAGAAGAGTAGCTTCAGCAACACACGATGACAACCCCCTCTCACAATCGCTGCTCATTAATCACTACTCGCAAAGGCAACTAGATTAAGATTTCAGCTTCATTCATTTCTGAAGTTGTGTACGAAAAACGAAACGAAAACGAAAGCGCAGAGGAAGCTTGCGCCAGCTCTGCACTGGCTGTTGCCCAGTATGCGACAGTATAAGTTCAACCATGGGACATCTTTCCTCACTGAAAAACGGTGGGGGGTAGTCTAAACAGGAAGGCAGTGTTAAAATCTCTTACCCTTCATGATAGCGGCGTCCACAACTTGTACTCGTGTGATCATGACCGGGGTATTTTACATAATCTAAAAAAAAGATGTCAACTGTGGCATCTCTTAGCGTACATTTCATTGGTTTGAGAAAACCGCATTCGCAAAGCGTAAGGGCAACGTCTAAGGCATTATCATTTGACACATCTGATATTTAGCATTACAGCATTTATCACAAAACTGAGTGCTTAAAGATGATATGACCTACTAAAAATGCACATTATGGGACAAAACCAGGGAGGGATGATGCAGACACAAGCACCGAATTCACATAGTGAGACACTTTTTTTTTTACAATCTTGCAGAAAAAAAATTACATGACATAGGTTGAAGTAAATTCCTTAAAACATCACCACTTGGACAAAGTCAGGTCATTCAAACGACCATTCCACATCATGCACAGTTCACACATACGAGCCATACCCACTAGGAAGCATTTCATATTCGAACTCTTTTCAAACAAAAAAAAGACTTACCAACTTCGCTTAACGAAACAAAAATGAAAAAAAAAACAATATGATCGTGAATGCTGACCGCATCATAGGTAACATAAAGTGCATAAAATGCCACAAACCCCAAGTCGCTGTCGAAACAATCTAAAAATAACATTCTCTTGAACAACTCTATAAAGCACACACACACTACAAAGGACCATATCTCACTTATTTAAGGCGCATTTAAATTTGCCGATTTAACATCCACATGTTCGAGCCCTCCCTACTGCAGGTTCTGAACACCTGAAACCTCGATGGGATCGCTGTGATCTGAATTTATCGCAGGGTTCAGGGGCAACGAGGACGGACGCCTTGCCGCAGTGCTTTTTGCGTCAATGAATTTGCCTTTATCTTAACGTCGGGTGACTTGCCCATTGACACTAAAAGGGACACAATGTGGCCAACGATATTTGTTATGATCCAGACAATTTAAGACCTTCCAATAAGTAATTACAGTATTCTATTTTGTGTCCCCTTGTGGCTTTTGGAAGATTTGATGCGTTTAGATCTGGTTGGAAAATAAATCATAAAAAAAATAGACCTAATCAGGAAATTGTTCCGTAGTTTCTTAGCAACTCCACATCATTCATGCTATATTACAGAACTCTAACTGCTGGAGAGCAAGCAATCCAGGCATTAGCGCACACTCCAACAGTACGCACATATTCGATCATCTGACCTGGACAGAATCACTTGGCCTCTCAGGGAATTACTCGTTAGAAAAGGGGTAAGATTCGTCAGCGTCTGTACAAGCAGGCTCAGATGCATGTTGTCCATTTGGTCAGAAGACAGCTGACAGAATGGCAGTCAAGAATCGCTTGGTGCACATGGGAGACGTTAAAGGGAGTGAAAGATGCATCGATTCACAGATTACTGAACCCCGATGCACGCATCAAATCATGTGCGTCAGGATCGTTTGATTTCTATGTTGCACGAATTGGGTTTCACGTCACCTCTGCAGCCACTGTGGATGCTACTATTCAACGCAATGTTAAATAATTGATTTTTGAATCCTCAATTGTGATGATTCATTGATTCGTTTCCACCCTGAATGGACTTTACCGCATACCTATGAAAATCAGCGAACACGGGCAGTTGTTCACTATCAACCAGGCAGGCCACACTCCATACACTACGATTGAATGAAAAATGTCCATCCCATGCCAACAGTTCAGCTGAAATATCCATTGTAATCTACAACGCGTGGTTATTTACGTTAACCAACACACAGGCGTCACAAAGTTAAAGTCCACCTTCTCTCCAATGGTAGCATTAGTTTGTTGCAACAAAAAAACAATGCATAGCGAATTGTGTGGAATACGTGACCTGGAGAGTAAACGATTACCAGCGAGACAGGCGCATTATTAGCATTCGACGAAATAACCTTAGCTTCCCACTCCTCTGGACATAGAGACTCTTTCTTTGTGGTTGTAGTTGTACAATAGCAGTTGTTGGGGTGAGTGAGCGCATGCTGGGTTGTCTTCCCTACAAAATTGTTTTCTGATTGCATGTTATGTACAACGCAACACAGGGCAAGTACTGTCATCAAGATATCGGTCTAATCTGATGCCCTGCTGGCTCACGCTGTATTTGTCAGGGCGTCCTGCTGTACAAGCGTTGCTTTGTAAATGGTTTACATTTGTTGGAACTAACACATCGCGCAGTGAACTCCTACATCAATACAAAATAGAAACATCGCTTTATAAAGCAAGGTGGAGATGTAGGGAGGTTATTCACCGTCTAGAACAGACAGTTTCTGTCGTACGACAATTCGGACTTCCAAAGCAGACGCTGCACATTCACAAATCAGAGAAGGGATCCATGACTCATGCACTGAACGTGGTAAAGATAACTGAATGAGCTGCCTGACTATTGGTCAGGATCGAC
>JAZEWT010000008.1:19009559-19024147 GCA_036362905.1 Mordacia mordax | reverse complement strand
CACCTGAACTCCACCCCCCCTCGAGGAGAGGTTGCTCGGTCGCTCGCGTCTGCTCGTCAGCTGCACCGCGGCGTCATGTCTGTGCTGTGCAGAGTCACGGCTCACCTGCTCGCGTCGCAGAAGCCGCGCTTGATCCAGTGCGCGGCGCGGACACTCAGCGCGGGTGAGCGCGGACACTCGTGAAGCGACACTCGCACTCGCAGTAGCACACTGCAGTGGCACCACTCGCAGTCCAGCTACACTCACATTGCAATAGCACACTGCAGTGGCACCCGCCGTGCAGCTGCACTCACATTGCAGTAACACACTGCAGCGGCACTCGCAGTAACACACTGCAGTGGCACCACTCGCAGTCCAGCTACACTCACATTGCAATAGCACACTGCAGTGGCACCCGTCGTGCAGCTACACTCACATTGCAATAGCACACTGCAGTGGCACTCGCAGTCTAGCTACAATCACATTGCAATAGCACACTGCAGTGGCACCTGTTGTGCACTCACATTGCAATAGCACGCTGCAGTGGCACTCGCAGTCTAGCTACAATCACATTGCAATAGCACACTGCAGTGGCACCTGCTGTGCACTCACATTGCAGTAGCACACTACAGTGGCACTCGCAGTCCAGCTACAATCACATTGCATAACACACTGCAGTGGCACCCGCCGTGCAGCTACTCACATTGCAATAGCACACTGCAGTGGCACCTGCTGTGCACTCACATTGCAGTAACACACTGCAGTGGCACTCGCAGTCCAGCTACAATCACATTGCATAACACACTGCAGTGGCACCCGTCGTGCAGCTACTCACATTGCAGTAACACACTGCAGTGACACCCGTAGTGCAGCAACACTAACGCAGCAGTGCACTAGCAACAGCACTAGCACTGCAATAATGCTAACACTTTATAGTACTCACACCGCAACAACACAAGACTCTACAGTTATAATACATTCGTTACAGTAACACGACTGTTGCCACGAACACGAACCTGCGCTGCACGGGTGAGAGTGGGCACTCCTGACACCTACCAAAACAAACACCCTGACAACATTAACACCCCTACTCCACTAACACCAGCAGCACTCTACAGCGTGTGCGAGACAACAGCCACAACGCTGTCTACCCCTAATCACAGGCACTAACATGGCACCGCTCTGCCCATCACTAACACTTCTCATGAATATTATCCTTAACGTTGCCAACGACACGAACACTCACGTCCACACACTACCCCAGCGAGAGAGATTCGTATTTAGATGTGCTCTTATTTCCCAACCACAGTCTTCTCTTTTTGCACGATTCCGCTGGCCAGGCTGGCGCTCCGGCCATTCCTCCCCCAGCACTGTACCGTCACAAAGTCGTGACCCTTGAGCGTCGTGGTTCTAACGCCGAATTTACACCACGTCTCTATTACTAACAAGCAATTGCAGATGTTTGGCTATGAACCAGTGACGTGCTTTGCTAGAGAAAATATAAATATTTCATCTTCTTTCATTGTATTCCATCGTCATTGCTCCCATAGCCATTCCCTCAGTTTACCCACATTTCCTTTGGCAAGTCCATCCATCTCTGCTATCTGCTCTTAGTTTTGATTCCTTAAGTTGATTCTGAGCAGCGCCATAAATAGAAGTGATTAATTGAAAGTGTTTTTTTCCCTTTCAAGTCAACGGATGGAAAGTCAGAAGTGCTTGACCTGGCCCCGTCATAGGAACAATGAACTTTAGCTACAAACTTTGAGCAGACAATAGAGAACCGCATCACCAAACCTTGATAGATCGCGTGACATCTGCTGATCTGCCTTCCAGACAAGAATCCAGAACGCCTGGTTGTGCCCCCCAATGTGGGACGTCGCGAAGGAGCAATTGATAAAAAATAGCCTTGGAATGCTTTGAGCATCCTAGTTAAATATGGTAAATATAATTCGTTGTAACAGTGTACTCACATTAAGATTCTTGAGATAAATGGAAACACACCCGTGTACGGATGCATCATTGGTATGTTTTTAAACTTGCTGCACTGTACTGATCCTGTTGGTCATAATCCCCTGAGCCCTCGGATATTAAGTTATTATTTTACTGAAAAAGGGCTTAAACCGTGAGATATTTTTCAGCAGTGCTTGAGCTTTTGCTAAATTGCAAATACCAACAGCTCGGCTGGCCAGACCAAAGCTGTTGTGCCCAGAAGAAATTTGTATATTTTCGTTTGGACACGAAACTTGACAATCCAGTCAAATTCGGAATTAAAAAACACCAAAGACCCGGGTAACATTTTTAGAACACATTCAACATGAAATTGTTTTAGACAATGTATCCATGGTTTAAGGCATCAAACATTTAAAATGGAGGTATAATTTGCTCAAATATAGTCCTAACTGCTTTGGCATACATGCACACGCACAAAATTAAAAAAGTTCGAGACATATTTGGTAATGATACTCGCCTAACAGTAAACACGCGAGGTGACTTTTTGGGCAATAACCCTTTCTTGATCGCAAACAGGTCATCGTCGTGTGTTCCTGCTCGGATTCAGATCCTCAAAAGGAAACACGACAGTGGCATTGCACCGATAGCTCACCTGTTAATGTGGAACAACCCCTTCAAATGTGCGCGTACTAGTTCCGAGACGGACAACAGATTATTATCCAAAAATAATAATACCACCCTCGTGTAAGCAGTATATTGTCATGTGCGTTCCCAGGTGTGAAGTACGAGTACATTCTGGTGGAGAAGAAAGGAGAGGGCAATAGTGTGGGCCTTATACAGCTTAACCGACCTAAGGCTCTCAACGCACTGTGTGATGGCCTCATGTTGGAGCTCAATCAAGCTCTGGACATGTTTGAAGGAGATTCGGGCGTCGGGGCCATTGTGATCACTGGTAGCGAACGTGCCTTCGCAGGTGAGATCATCACACACTGCAATCGTATTCGTATATTGCATTGCATATCTGTACTTACATTGCAACATTCCATCTTTCCCCAAAGCAGTGTTTGCGGCATTGGCACCGTATCTCGATACGAAGTATCGATTTGTGCATCTCAGAGTACTGTGTACTCGATTGTATTTGAGCATAGCCTGTGAATGAAGATATCGCAGAACTGATTTTGATGTAATTTAAAGTGGCCTTTTTACTCACGCGAATCAGTATTATTTTCCTCGTGCTTTGCCTCTTCCAGAAAAAGTATTAATTACAATTGATATGAATGTGCAGAGTTCTTGCAGCTGAAACTTAACAGTCGTTCAAAGCCGACGACAATGTGAATAATGTTTTCCATATCGTGCTTGGTGATGGAGCGGAGACCATTATTTCACCGCACCTGTGAAATCCGGTTTAATTACGTGCGGCTGAAACGTAAAATCAAACCTTGGATCTCAAGGGTGATGGCTCTGTGCTCTTAACCCTGAAATACTGGCCATCCCTGCATTGTACGTTGCTAAAGACCTTCACTCAATGGGTATCTCATCTCAAGAGCTGTAAATGGCCACTTAATCCGTCACCCTTCAGGGCACTCACATCCTTGCTCCCTGGAGGAGGTATTTTTGTTCATTTTTACAAGCGCATTCGCCACTTCACTGGGTCATGTTGCTCTTTTCTTCAGCGGGGGCCGACATAAAGGAAATGCAGAACCGCACATTCGCCGAGTGCTTTGGTGGGAACTTCCTGTCGCACTGGAATCGTGTCGCGCAGACAAAAAAGCCAGTCATCGCAGCCGTGAATGGATTCGCAGTAAGTGAAGTGCACGTTGCTGAGCATGTGGCTGCGTGCTGACCTTGGATTGTGCTTCTTGGCAACAGGTGGGCAAGTCGATGGTTGAGCTTTCCGATAGGAACTGTTTTAAATCGGAAACTGGTTCGTACTCAATCTTGCAAACAAAAATAATTCATCTGGTCTCTTGTAGGCTTTGGTTGTCTTTGAACAGGAGGAATCTGGTTGCAAAACCATGCTGGGTAAACCCGGTTATTCTGGGCTAAGGAAATGATAAAAAAAATGTGCCTGATTTAGGGGTAACAGGGCAAACTGCTCACTTTTGTCAGCAATTAATTTACACCTTTCCAAAACGTTTATTTTCTCCCATCATTTGCTTTCATCGCTAACCAAAGTAACACTTAATTTACGGGTTGTAGTGCTTTTTTTTAGTTTGCAAGTGGAAGATACATATCGCATATGATAATATCCGTGACTGTCAGTAATGCATGGATGCAATAACATCCTTCATAACAATATTCTACAGTCCACTGAAATCTGTGACGTATGGTTTGCAGTTGGGAGGAGGTTGCGAGCTGGCCATGATGTGTGACATCATCTATGCTGGGGAAAAAGCCCAGTTTGGGCAACCTGAGATTGCTCTTGGCACCATACCCGGTATGCCAAATGTGAATCGACACAAGCAGTACACCGCATCATACAGCACCCACTTACACATACTATGGTGTATTCTGAATGTATGATAATTAAGTAAAATGCCCAGTTTTTCGTTAATGTTATAGTTCTGATGTAGGTTTTCACGGCTTGATGCACGATTGCTTCAGGCGTCTCAGGATGCCTCTTGACGTGCGAGGCGAAACGTCGCAACGTGGAGAGAGGGAGCGATCGACGCGGCTGTCCCGAGACTGTAGCTTTTCGAAGCAATCATCAATGTTACAGTTCACTTGTTAATCCCCAAATTTACTTACAGAAACGGATGGCAGTCACTTGAAATCAATACATTTTATGATTGCTTGTCTTAAAGTGCATTCTTGGGAGCAGCTCACCTATCATTAAATTGGCTGGAGTTAAATACACGATAATCAATGTGTAGACTGTACACTTTAAAAAGCAGCTGCAAGCTCAGGCATGATACCCACATGACATGCTTATCATACTTCAAATAAAGACGAGCAAACGCCATGTCCAGTAGCCCTCTCAGCATAACAGTCCAGCACACAAGGGCTGCTTCCACGAGCTTCTGTCAAACACATCCTTGAACATTTTTATGTATTTACGTAGGTTTTCATGGTTTTGGTTAGCCAACCATTTTGGAGGCTAAAAGTCACCAAGGAGAGAGGAGGAATGCTCGACATGGCTACCCCGAAAGAAATAGCTGTTGAGATAAAATCTCAGATGATTGCTTAATCACCTCGGTGGTTATTTTTGGTTGCCATCATCCTGGTATCGAGGCAAATGAGGCTGCTTGTATCACGGTGACAGCAAAAAATATGCAACACACATTGCATGTACCATGTAGTGCACATTTTACAGAAGAAATCCAAAATAAAAACAGCCTTCATCATGTAAACACAGGGCGTCTAACTTAAGCTTAATGCTCCCTTACTGACATTTCAAAATAGGATGCTGCGATGCCATGCATATCACAGCTTTGAAATATTAAAATAAACATTATTTTTTCAATGTAATGCTAATGACGTTCATGGCCATAACATTTAACATCGCTACGCATTCAACAAAGCTTCACACCGTAGTTGGGACAGCTCGGGTGTACATTAATAGCAGTCGCGTATTATTTTGTTTCCACCTTTAAACACGTGTCTGTACAGGGGCAGGTGGCACGCAGAGGCTCACCAGGGCCGTCGGCAAGTCGCTGGCCATGGAGATGGTGCTCACTGGAGACCGGATCTCAGCCCAGCAAGCCAAAGAAGCCGGTCAGGCACCTTCCGTTAACAGCACATTCTGTTGCTCACACAACCTGCTGCCCGTCACATTGCTATCAGCATCGGTTACATAACAAAACCCAATATATATAAACACACACACACACGTATGCAGAATTACATTCCCCTGTTCGATGTTGGGGGGGGGGGTATGTGACTTATTGGAAATGTCACTTGGTGGCTCATTATAGTAAGCATCGACTTGGTGCATCATTGCTTTTGTGACAAAGTACAGACGCATGAGTTTATCACACGCAGCTATAAAACGTCCTCGTTACTAGCACCAAAAAAGTACTTAAACACGTTTTTGGGTAAACATATATTTTTTATTTATAAATTTACATAAAAATGCTATACACAGAGCTCCGTTGTGCCCACATTCTAATTAAATACGAGATGCCTTGTCTGACAAGCAGTGAATGTATTGTTAGGTAGGGTTAGTGCAGCGAAACCTGTTTCTGTGTCCCTACATCTATGCTACCTGCCTTGACCAGGAGTGTGAAGTATGGTCAAGTAACCCCTACAATCCACGTGGGCGGGAGGACTCTCTTTAGCAGTGGGATTGACAACAGGGCAGTACAAGTGCATTGTAGGTTTTCCGTCGCTCCACCTCGTGCAGGGCTCGTCAGCAAGGTGTGCCCACCCGAGCAGCTGCTGGGGGAGGCCGTGAAGCTGGCAGAGAAGATCTCACGCCACTCCAAGCTCGTCGTCTCCATGGCTAAGGAGGCCGTCAATGCCGGTACAGCTGCAAAGCAGACAACCATCTGCATCATTGCAGCAAGCAGACGGGCATTACTGTGTGCATCTCGCAGCCAACGTCACGGCACACAGTAGACGCAACGGAAGAATCGGTGCTTCCGCGTGCTTTGTACATGACCGTGTACGTTTGAATCTCATCTCATTGCGAGAAACCGCTTAGTTCTGTACAGGGTCGCGGTGAGCCGGAGCCTATCCCGGCAGACACAGGGTGCAAGGCAGGGAAATACCCACGATGGAACGCCAGTCCATCACCGGGTACTGCAAGCCAATTAACCTATGCAGCAGCATGTTTTTTGGACTGTGGGAGGAAACCGGAGTGCCCGGCAAAAACCCACGCAGACGCAGGGGGAACATGCAAACTCCACACACAAAGGCACCCGAGCCGAGATTCGAACCCGGGACCTTCTTGCTGTGAGGCGACAGCGCCACCCACTGGGCCACCGTGCCGCCCATACGTTTAAATCGCGAATGTATTGTTGTTTGCAGCATATGAACTCTCACTGGCAGAAGGAAACCGTCTCGAGAAGAGATTGTTCCATGCCACCTTTGCAACTGTAAGTTTTGCACGGTTAAATATTGTACTACATTTTCAGTACACATCGTTCAGTGACAATGGATGAATGCGTTTTATTTAAACAGAAAATACTCGCCGAGTTTTTAAGGATATTCCGGAGGAGCATCTTGTAAATGAGATTGTTAAACACTGCTATAAAGAGTGCTCTGAGTGAGAAGAAAGTGTAGTACCTTGACGACATTTATATCTCCGGACAAATGGATTACAGAATATAATTAAAGTACTGCCATTTGAACTGATAGCCACCTTGCAGCATTGTGAGTTTGAGATTTTTATATATATGTATGATTTTACATTTTGCCACCAGTGCTGCATTACACGTGTGTGTCATTCATATTTGAATCAACTTTAGGCGCTCATTCCTTTCGCATTTTTGTGGTATCTAGTAAGAACGGTGGCACCAAAATTTGGCAGTGACCAGACAACATGGCAAACAATCATAAAAGTACTTCAAGCAACATGTCCTTTATATTAGTGTTCGTGGAAAAAAATATAGCTTTGCTCTGCAAATTATAACCTGTCGAGGAATGTTCAAAAGAGGGTAAATTCTCATTATCTGAAACCGCTTAATCCTATATAGGGTCACGGTGAGCCGGAGCCTATCCCGGAAACACAGGGCGTAAGGCAGGAATACACCCGACGACGGGACGCCGGTCCATCGCCAGGCATTGCGGGACAATTTTAGTCTGCGAGCCAATCAACCTATCCAGGAGCATGCTTTTGGACTGTGGGAGGAAACCGGAGTACCCGGCGAAAACCCACGCGGACACGGGGAGAGCATGCAAACTCCACACAGAAAGGCACCGGAGCCGAGAGACTCGATAAATTGTTGAACAAAAAAGTATTTTGGGCCACGCGCATGTCTTGTTGGGGTGGTCAATTGCTGCTTCTGCTGTGAATGTTTCTGAACAGGATGACCGCAAAGAAGGAATGAGTGCATTTGTGGAGAAGAGAAAAGCCACCTTCACTGACCAATGATCTCTAAATTGCAAAGTCCGTTTTGAAAAACCACACGGCTGTCTTCGAGCATTATTCATGTTACATGCCAGTCCAAGTTTGTTGTTGGGAAATACGTACACTAAATATCAACGTGCCCATATAGTTTGAGCATTTTGTCGGTTGTAAAATTAAGCTTCAAAAAGTGTTCTGATTTGAAGGAGGAAAACTGTGTGCTGTTACTATATAAATGAATATTGCAGTTGTCTGCAAATACACTATCAAGATCGTACGCGTACAGCCCTTTCTCTATCCACTGCTCGATGAGGCGGCCACCATGCTGTGCAAGTCATGGAGGATAGTTGATCATACTTTAGTACGTTTAAGAGTGTGGGTTGGTAAAGGGGGTAGCATAGATGGAGCGTAAAGAACAGTACAACATTGGCTTTTGCTGTGCCGCACTCTACTGCCTACCACGTAGTCCTAGAGTCTATAAAATCTTTTTGCATGGTGGTCACCCATCCATGTACTTTCCATGATTAACTTGAGCTTCTCACTTCCCAGCTGAAATCGGGAGCATTCTGGATGATTTAGTCCTAAGCCATGTCTTGATTACAGGAACAAATATCAAGAATTACATTTAAATCTGTGCCTTTATTTTACTGCTTATCATTACAATAAAAGTCAGTCGTACACCAGTATGTTTATTTGGATACTGAGGTCATTCGGTTAATTCAAGTTTTAAGAGTTGATATAATTTCACGGGATCATGCTGTTGGACCCTACGTTCACATTACTCGAATTGGATAAAAAAAAAAACTCGCAAAACATCTTAAAATATCTAAAAAACGATTATGTTAAAATGTGCCTATTCCGCAAATGCACCTTTACTATAACACAACCCTAATGCATCAAAGTGGTTTTAATTTCCCGCACGGTTAGGCCAAGGATAACTACTGCAAAGAAATATTTCACCTCGTTGAGCTAACAACTCCTTCTGAGTGATGAAATCAAATTGACAGTATAGGCGGTCAATGAGGACAGTAATTGGGCCATTATAGATATTTCCAGAGAGAGCCGAATTACCCAGAGCAACACAACACTGCCATTGCCCGACCTTGAGTGATTGGCAACATTCCGAATTAGTGGCAGATGGCTGGACACCGATAATACAAAAGTAGAAAAAATTCCCCACATCTGCAGCTTCTCGTGGACACATTCATCAACAGTCATGCAATGCTGCATTCATCGCGGGTCAGTGACCAATTTTAACTCTGCACTGCGGAACAATCCGCTTGGGTTGAGCATTAACGTCAGTTTTGTCTGTGATTGCTAACAGGACAAATTACAATTCCTCAATAATTAAAATTAAATAACTTTTTAGCCACTCGTATACATATCGGTGCCGGTTACGCATTGAAACGTACCATACTGAATTGCAATTGGACACACTGTTACAGCAGAGGCCATGTGATGCATAGCAGTTGAGGCCAGTGCAGCCTAATCTATGGTTATACTGTACTTCTACGTTTCCTGCCTTTAACGGTGGCCTTCGGCTCTCTAGGCTAGACCTGCGCTTACCCGAGTGGGAAATGCATAGCCCAATGACAGAAACGTTTGTTTCTCATAAGCACTGCTGGACAGCGATGATGTGATCAGCTCTGAGTCTAGAGAACAGCCTACAGCTGATCGAGTTCTTACGCGTAGTTATGACATGACACGACCAGCGAATAACACTGAAAGCTGCTCTTTCGGGAAATACGTCTCGGGCACTCCTGCTCTCTCGACACTTCACCCGACAGAACAGCTTCGTAAGCCAACGGGAATGCGGAATTACACCCCAACTGCCGCATTATATATATGGATGCCCTCTGCCTTCACAAACCCGCACTCACGAGTGCGACGGACGGGCAAGACACTCGCACGACCCACACACCGTGCCGGAGGTGGTCACGCATCCATTGAATGACAAATGGCTGCCCACGCGCACTGCTGCAGGGATGGCATTCAAACGCTTGTGCATGATTACCTGATTGTGCTGTCAGCCCAGTAGCGAGATCACCATGATGACCCCCATGAATTGGGTGAAGAGGAGGAAGGGTGTGAAAAAAGACCACACGGACCACAGCGCCACGTTCAGGCTGCACACACAGATTGAGGCATGAGTTCGAGGCAGATGAGGCAGCAGCTGTCACACTTGCAGCCAGACTGACAGCCACACATGCTGACGTGCGGCCCTTGCTTGACGACGCATAAAGCATCGCGCTTTCCTGGTATTTTTTATTCACATGGTATGTCTTCTCCAAATGTACTGTATTAAAAGTATGTTAGCATCATGTCATCACACAATCCATTTGGAATTCTCAGAACGCTGCTCATGTGTTGGTTAATGGTCCACAGAAGCAATTTTCCCACAGGCCAATAGAT
Organism: Mordacia mordax; assembly: GCA_036362905.1. NCBI lineage: Eukaryota > Metazoa > Chordata > Hyperoartia > Petromyzontiformes > Petromyzontidae > Mordacia > Mordacia mordax. Next base: position 19,013,799 of record JAZEWT010000008.1, on the reverse strand, counting down.
TGTATACTTTCTCACACTTCGCATGAGACTAAAGTCATTATGTCTATTCTCAGAGCTGCAATTTAATCATATAAAGCACAACATAAATTTTATAGGCTGTGTTTTGGTGTGGTCACTGCTAACCTGGTTGTAGCCATAAAACTTTAAGATAACTGCACCAAGAGCCTGCTGATTGGTGGGATTCCCAATCTTCATGTTTAATTCTCCAGAGTACAGTATTCCCTCATTTACAATCAACGTAAATGTGCATTGCAACCTAATGCTGCTACATGCGGTAGCACCGAGGTGAAATTAAAGCCAACATTTACGTGTGAATTGTGTCACGATGTAGCTCCCACCTCATCAACTCTCCCATCTCGCCAGCATACAAGTGTTTATAGACCAGACGGACATGTGATGTTACGTATAATAAAGTTAATTCTCTTTAGCATAATGGTAACGGCATATCATTACGCAAATTACCAATACTCAGCTGGTCTGTGAACAACTGGGATTCCCCCAGGAGGAGAGGTCTGGTCTGCCCTTCTCGGCATGCTGCCACCATGATCCTCATCAGGAGAAGTGGCGACTTGAACATGCACGGATCAATAGCCTACTCCAGCGCTCAGATTATACGCAACTGCTGAAACGCCCAAATCAATTTAAAATCATTAACCCAACTGCGATAGAAGTCATTGGGAAAAAAAAAGCCTGGCTGTTGTGTGGACAAGTACTCAGCGGAGTGTTCAGTTCAGAAAACGAGTCCTCACCAGAGTGCGGCCAGGATGAAGGAAGCCGTGGCGGTGGGGACCAGGGTGGGGTTGTGCGTCTCGTAGCTGGGCACGTGGCAGTACCACTCCAGGTAGAACATGCAGTAGGCGGCGATCGCCAGGCTCACGCACAGCAGCACAACCGCAGCGACGAACCACCAGCTGTGCCGACAGAGCAGCGCATCCATAGCAAACAATCACGAGTGCGTTGTAGAACCGTGATGAATGGGAAGGGTTTCAGCAGTGGATCAGTCATGGCTGATGATTTGGCATCATGGCAGATGAGACACTTTGCTGTATAGTTTTGATGAAATGTGAAAATCTCCATTATTGTTCGAGGGTTCTTGATCAATTAACTTAAAGTTTACACGGAACAACCCACCACTCAACCCATCATCAGTTGTTTAATCAGCAAGTATGCGAACCATTAGAATTATTGGAGATTCGGAATGACAAGTTTAAGGTGCTCACAGCAAGTCGATTATTAATCACATTTTCAGCACAGCAGCTGCCTAAATGTGACCGACACACATCTGCATTTGTGCACCATTTAGTAAGAAACTAAATGCGAGGCTAACACATATTGAAGTCTGGCAATTCAGCGAGTGCTGAATTACGCAATAAGGACTATACTATTTACATTTCTCATTAATTGACCCATCGGATCAATTAAAATGAAAGCACTTTCGATAGAATTACGTAGGTTTTCACGGTTTCACTTTCGATAGCCAAAGGGAAAACTTCAGTCAGAACACTACATGTAGGATGAAAAAAAATGCTAATAATACAAACAAATAGGTGTTTAGGATGACAACAGCAAAACAAGTCCCAGCAGCATACATTCTTGTACAAACAAGCTTTTTATAATACGTGTGAACAATGGCTGTATCATCTTGAACCGTAAAACAATGCTCAGGCTTAGTGCGTTTTCAACCTGGAATACACTGTGTATATTTATAAAAATTGCACTTCTAGAGCGCTTTTCACCCGAGGGTCACAAAGCGCTGCGCAGAGCTGCGGAGAGAACGGCGCGCCAACAGCAACAAGAGAATGGATAATCAGCAACAGGAACGTTTTTTGGGAGTAATTTTTTTTATTTTCAGAATAATCACTGCTCATATTAAACATGAATCGCAAGCGACATCGTTCGCACGCCCACCTCTGGAGGGTGCTGTCACGGAGCAGTACCGACGGAAAGTCGGTGTAGTAGGTCACGCCAGCGGAGGCGCACACCCAGAATACGGAGTGCGCGTTGATGCGTGGCAATGGCTTCTCCTGCTCCTCCACTGCTGGCTTGCCATCTGCCGTCCCACGGACATGTCATTGTACTACTGTCGCACGAATGGCTTTTATTTGCAGGAGGAATGCCTTGCTCAATCTCAAGACTCATTTGCTATGATTGGTCAGCGGACTTAACGGGTGGCATTTGGAGGTAAACCAGTGTCATCACCATGAACATCAACTCCCAGATGAAAGCCTCCTCAATTAATTCTAAATACGAAACTTCACCGAGCAGCAGCATAAAGATATGTTTTTTTGCGTCATTGCCACAGTTGATTTTCTCTCGGAAACCAGAATAATTGGGGAAACCCATGTGAATGAGAAGATAACACTGAGAGCTTAAAACAAGATCGAACCTCCAGTAAGACCAAATTTACAGAATCTATAGTGTGAACAAGGCTCTTTGTTTTTGTGCAATCTCATGCAATGTCGTGGCCCAATAGACAGCGTGCACTTGTGGTTATACATCCAAGAACCAATACTGTGTTGCATAATTACCATCTGCACAGTATTATATTGCTTACGGTCTCACCTGCACATCTGTTTATTATGCAATAATTTATTATTTGCTAAGCTTGAGTCCAAAGGCCAAAAAAGTTATGAAATACTTGGCTAAAGTACACACTAAAGTTCAGGATTATGTAACCAGTTAAGATCTCAGTAGACCAGTATAGTTCAATTTGCAAGTGACCAGACGCTGACACTACAAAGTGCATAGTTTAGTATACGTTTTATGGCCATGAGTCAGTGGTATAAACTCCATATTACTATGACGGCCATCAGCATTTCCCTACCATTATAGAGGAAGACCATTTCGGGCGTTCCACGAAATTACTATTAAAATCGAGTTTGCATATGTGGACGGCATTAAGCCAGAGTTGGCTCGTGTAAAGTACGAACAAACATTAACACAGGACCTTACAGGTTAGACTCCCGTGAGTTGGTTAAGTGGCGATACAGTAAGGGGTTTGATGGGCGTATGTCTTTCCTCTTCTGTCTGGTGATTTGTTCTAATGCACAGTACGTTTTCTTGCCACATGAAGCCAAAACACTGTACTGCCCTTTAATAAAAGATATTCGACAGACATCCTGACATATAGGATATTGTATACACAACACGGCCACAAACACATTCAAGCGGCGTTAACGTGTAAGTTGTTTTATAGGTAATGAGTGTCTATTTGTGCATGGTTCATAATGATTTACAGTTCCAAAGAAAACCCATCATAAGTATCAATATTCGCTTAATCCTGTACGGGGGACCAGAGCCTATCCTGGCAGACAGAAGGCTCAAGGCGGGGCTATACCTAGGTTGTGACGCCAGTACATTGCAGGGCACTGGGGGTCAATTTGCTCAGCAGGCCAATTAACCTGGGCAGCAGCAGCATCATCAATCATCGTCGTGTCTCTGCATGTTTTCCAAAGCAAACCGAATGACTTTTAAAAAAAATTACAGAACCTCGAAACGGCCTAGATGTATCGATTCACGCAATGCTATCGATTCCTTCGCTTACGATCCACGTCTCTTGCGACGCCGCAAGATCACTATTGACACAAGCAAATAATAATACAACGCAAGGCAGAAGCAAATTCAAACGCCTCCTTTGCGCGAACCGCAGGCGAAACACACGAGGACACACGTCAGACACAGCAGCAGAAGCACTCGCGAATCGAATCGCGGCGGATGTCAACCGCATCATCGATTTGCTCTCCTTCCGGGAAACAGCAGCAATGGTCGGCGCTTCTCAACACAGCCGTGACGAGGTGATGGAGGAGGAGGAGGCTCACCTTTGCGGTACTTGGCCTCCGATATCTGCACGGCGTCTTGTGACGAAGACGACGACGAGGAGGAGGCAGAGGACGGAGCCGAGACGCGCAGCCGCCTGTGGACACCGCCGCCCGTCGCCATGTTCGCGGCCCGTGTGCCGACGTCACGTCACGTGACGCGGCGGCTTCGTCACGTGACCGCCCCATTAATTCGTCATGCGTGGCGCATGTGGATGGGAATTAGACTTAATTACGCATAATTAATGGGGATCATTCGTTATTTACGAATTATTTACTGATTATGCATTGATGAATTGACAATGTTCCATGCATTAATTGATAAATAATCGATTACTAATTCATGCATTATCAGTGCGCTATCGAATAATAAAAAGAAATGAATTTCATTATCGTTGATTCAATATCGGGTGGCGCGGTGGCCC
>JAZEWT010000008.1:18993879-19009041 GCA_036362905.1 Mordacia mordax | reverse complement strand
GACTGGCGTCCCATCGTCGGTATATCCTTGCCTTGCGCCTTGTGTCTGCCGGGATAGGCTCCGGCTCACCGCGACCCTGTATAGGACTAAGCGGTTTCAGACGATTAGATGAGATGAGGCTCGCAGACTAAATTGCCCGCAGTGCCCGGCGATGGACTGGCGTCCCATCGTGGGTGTATCCCTGCCTTGCGCTCTGTATCTGCCGGGATAGGCTCCGGCTTCACCGTGACCCTGTACGGGATTAAGCGGTTTCAGACAGTGAGATGAGATGAGATATTGAACCTCATCTCATCTCAGGCGACAGCGCTAACCACTGGGCCACCGCGCCGCCCCGGTTCAATATCGGTACGCGCTTAATCACGTCGAGGATCGAGTTGAGACGGAGCCTATCACGTGTCAGTTTTTATATCCAAGCTGGAAGGAACCGTTGCGCTACAGAACTTTTTGTGAAAGATGTTTCTCCCCGTGTCCGCGTGGGTTTTCGCCAGATACTCCGGTTTCCTCCCACCGTCCAAAGGCACGCTGCTGCCTAGGTTAATTGCCCTGCTGAGTAAATTGCCCCAAAAAGTGTGCCCTGCGACGCACTGGTGTCTTATCCTGGGTATTCCTCCGTCTTGCGTTCTTTGTCAGCCGGGATAGGTTCCACTATACGGGAGTGAGCGAGTATTGATAATGGAAAGATTACGTACAAAAGCTGCTCTTTCTGGATAACCGTGTCGAGCGCTCCTCTCTCCTTCAGCGCAAGAGCAGCTTTTGGAAGCAATCATGCATCGAGCCGTGAAAACCTACATTTTTGCAATGTTTTGTCAAACTAACAGTTCTGTAAAGCTTACAGATGAATAGATACTTGAAGGTTCGTCAATAATTAAGTACTTTATTACAACTGAATACATTAAGGTGATTAAACTGTGGGGAGATTTGTTCCTGTGACAAGCCATAGTTCTCCCAGCAGTGCATTGTTTAGCTCAATTATCACGTCAATGAAACGCAATTAACTGCCCTGCTTTGCTCAGTCAGAGAAACATGGGGTACGCAAATGTGGAGTTAACAAAATTAAACTAAACAGGTATAAAGTGTTTCCGGGATAGGCTCCGGCTTCACCGTGACCCGATATAGGATTAAGCGGTTTCAGATAATGAGATGAGATGAGAGGTATAAATTATATTTTAAGTGCTGAGCGTTTCATTTGCCAATTGTCCACATTGTTCAGACACCTTCGCCTCTGTGCAATGTCCCAGCAGAAGTGTCTAATTGTACTTTTAATACGAAGGAGTTTATTTAATAATAACGTATTAAACACTGAAGGGTGCGTGATGAGCTTACAGATGCCTGGTGGATCAGGATACCGTCCTGCGATGAGATCTCCTGGCAGGCGAGGCTGCGATGGCTGGGGTCATGTAATCCGCATACCCGAGCCACTTCAAGCATCTGGACGACCAGACAGAAGGCTAAATGGATACTACCGTGCATGGGCTGTAGAACATAAGGGCTGTGGGGTATGGGAGGATTATTACCATTATCAATGCCTGCTTAATCCCATGGGGGGGGGGGGGACACTTTACTCAGGAGGCCAATAAACCTAGGCAGCAGCGTATATTTCAAAGGTGGGAGGAAAACGGAGAGACGGGGAGAAGATACAAACTACACACAGAAAGACACCCGTGCTGGGAACCGAACCCGGGTTCTTCTTGCTGTGAGGCGACAGCGCTCCTCAATGCGCCACAGCGCGACCCGGTATGGAAGGATTTGGGATTGGACTTGCTAATTACTGATACCAGCGAGACTCATGTAGGACGCCTCTAGGTAGGTGCGTTGCATGTGGAATGAGATTATTGACTGCAGGCATTCAGCACCAAACCACAAGTAGTACATTTATTATGTTTATTTTTTTTATCTTTGCTTTTTTTTTAACTAATGTCACTGCATGCACAAAAGATACACATTAATCACAGACGTTACTGCACTGCACAGAGCGTGAGGTCTCAGTCTTGACTGAGCCACAACAAAAATCCAACACTTAATTATAAAATGATAATTTACATCAACAAATGGCAACCTACCTGTTATAGTCAAAAAGGCCAGCGTAAAAATCGAAGGCAAAATAACCAACTGTCTCACAGTTATTAGTTTTTTTTTATGTAGATAAGCTTCACTTAAATTTAACTTTACACAAATCAGTGCTACTTTGATTCAACACCTATCTTTAGAAAATAACTACTCGAGTTACTGTTTAAAATTGTTATTCAACTTAAAAAAAAATGTTTCCTGTATAAAAATGCAGTACTCATGTAACAAAACTGTTAATATCGACGCAAAGGATGGCCTTGCTTTAATATAAACAAATTCAAACAGCTCGTTTATTTTTTAATCGTTAATTAAAAAAAATACAAAAAAACCAGCGGGACGCATGAAAAAGAGAACATTACAAAACAGTTAATTCAGTAGTAACGGTTTTCATTTAACAAAAATGTCTAACACTGATTCACTCAATTCCACACTGAACCGGGCTGAAGCAGGACATTATCGGTTTGTTCCAGGATCTCTGTTGCGATTCAAACATTTCACCATCTCGGCGGCCAGCGCCTTGTGTTTCTAAGTTGGCAAGAAAAACATATTTAGCAATTGCTCGATTTGTTTAATGCGTGTACATTTTTATTTGAACCCAGGTTGTGCTTAAATTGTGAATACGATGCATATCCCTTCCCTTTAAATACGCTGCAGGAAAATAACCACGACATTGTCATCTAGAGTAATACCAGTACTTTGTTACTAAATTTGACGAGCTGTATTTTATTGTCGGTTATAACGTGTGTCGATACATGATCGAGGTGCCACGCTGTACATAAGTCAGACGCCAGTTTCGCAATTGATGAAAGTAGGTTAATGTGGTAAAAGTTATCAGAGGCTTGATGCCACAACGCTGGCAGAATTGGGTACAAATTATGTTTGGCCACTAAATGACAATACTAATTTTATATACTGCAACGTATGTTCAGCTTCGACCACATTTCGTTTGGTAATGACGCTGAGCGCCACATGTTGCAAATTTTAGTTCCTGCAGAAGCCTCCAGCATTCGGAGTGAAACGTTGGACAACATACCGAACAACATGGTATAATTCAAACACATCGGCGAGCAATACACCACAAACGTGAACACATAGTGTGAGTTTGTAAACCATAAAGTTTAAAGTTAATGCCTTTTTATTTTTCATGACAAATGTAATATTGGCTTACTACAAATTAAGTTCGCACGGTCCTTGCACGAGATTTTGAAAAGTTACTCAGGATCTCCGATGGCTCGACAATGTGGTCGAGATAATCTCTTCAAACTCATTATCACTAATTAAGATGTGCAACTGCTTGGTGTTAAATAAGTTAACTGAAGGCCTTTAAAAAAAATCAGCTATCAAAACAGCTGAGTCCCTTATGCAAGACCAATAAATTGTGTACTGATTTCTGGATGAAAAATAAAGAGAAATTCCCTCTATTAATTGTCTTATTTAGTTTTATCGCCAGGACGGCACGGTGGCCCAGTGAGTAGCGCTGTCGCTTCACAGCAAGAAGGGCCCGGGTTCGAATCTCGGCTCGGGTGCCTTTCTGTGTGGAGTTTGCATGTTCTCCCCGTGTCTGCGTGGGTTTTCGCCGGGCACTCCGGTTTCCTCCCACAGTCCAAAGAACATGCTGCTACATAGGTTAATTGGCTTGCAGACTACATTTCCCGCAGTGCCCGGTGATGGATTGGCGTCCCATCGTAGGAATAGCCCTGCCTTGCGCCCTGTGTCTGCCGGGATAGGCTCCAGGACTAGCGGTTTCTGACAATGAGATGAGATGAGTTTTATCGCTAACCACCCGTTTGTGCAATCTAACTTTGGCCCTTTTCAGACACTTTCGTGCACGTATAATTGTCAACATGTATTAATAGCGGTTTCATTGCAATGAGACTATATTTTTGCTGAAAAACCCCAGCAAATTACAAATTCACACCACACAACGGCAGTGGTAGCTGTTACAGCAAAACAACGGTCAATTGGAAAAGGCCAACTCACTGCATTTATAGGAAAACATCGTGATTAAAATTGGATTCATTATTTTGCCCACCTCTTAATGGAAACCCAGTGATAAGACAGCTTTTCAAGAAATAAGTTTCGAACTGAAAAAAAAGCCACAACAAATGACAAAATCCACAGCGCAATGTTGTATTTGTAGAAGCAAATTGCATCGGCAGGAAAACAATTTTCTAAAAATATTTGCCATCCGACAATTTTCCTGCCTTAAAAAAAAAAATTCAACAGCCAAAAAACCCTCATCAGTACGAGTCCCACACTTATTTATAGTGAACTTTCTCATTTCATTAGATCTCCAAGTCTCTGGAAGGGTGCAGACGTGCAGGTGTAGCTGTCGGATGGGAATGTTAAAGTGAAAGCCTATGATGATTGCTTCGAAAAGCTGCTCTCCCATAGAAAGCCTATGGCTAGTATCAATTTAAGCCACGAGATGGCAGTGCGGAGAGGCAAATTTCATCATTTAAATTCTGGAGGCCAATGTATTTTCTTGGCTCATGTTAAGTGTTCACCAGTTCGGATAGCACCGTTCGTAACAAGGAATGTCAAAGTGAAACTTTCAGGAGCCGATCGAGCAATCTGTTCGCTCCAGTACTGTTTTGTATATTTTTTTGGTGTTCTTTGCGTGACAGTTGCCGAACACACTAAGAGCAAGGCATTGGTTGACTTGGTTGGGCACACTTTCAATTTTAACAATCACCTGAGTATATAACTTACGCTAACAAACGAAATGAGTATGCCCTTTCAAAAGCGTTGTGGTGTTTTGTTTGTTTACCATATGGCATGGCAGTACTCACCCTTTTCGGGCGCATTCAAGCATTTGTTTCTCAAAAATGCTCTAGTGAATTGATGAATAACTGGGTTCATCTTTGCAATTCACATCTTCACCCAACCTTCAGTGTTAAAAGGAAACGTTAGTTACCAGGAGCTGTTAATGCAATATGGACAATAGGCAAGCTAATATTACAGTACAGTACTATCAATACCCTTAAGTATAAGATAATCTCTATGTATTATCACAAGAACCACTACACCGAGGGGAGACTTTTACAGATTATGTCTTTATTCATATAACCTGGGCCTAATTTCAGTCGCATCTGACCAGGCCAATGACCCAGAAAATATATCCACGTGGCACACCACATAAAGTATACATCTTGCTTTAGCTGTGACAAAGTCATATTCCACAATCAGTATACATTGAACATATTCGGTGAGATTAAGCCCTGAATTTAACACACAGTCTTCAATCATTCAGGGGCACGTGCTACTTATCAACACTTGTTTCATTGCTCCATAATTCAAGGGGGTCAGTAACCAGCATCACGACTGGCCACCTCTCTTCCTTTATCCAGAACAGTTGGTCCAGCACCAGATGTTGTATTCATGAAGTGAAGGCTGTCGAAAAGGCCTCTCAAGTCACCGAGGCCATTGAAATGGTTAAACACGTCTGTCAACGTCTGCTCGCTGGTCTGTGACTCATGGGCTGCAAGCGATGGGAAGTGCAGTGCCACCGTCACAGCCTGGTGTGCAGTGGAATGCTTTACAAGTCAAGACATCACAAACTCTGTCCATAAGCAGCGAGCTGTCACCGTGAAACAGCCTTCAGTTAAACGGAGGATTTTTCATAGACCCCACGATGTAAATTCACACTCCGCCAAGTGGTTACACTACAAGCTTGATTCAACTCTTCACGATCATGACATCAGAGGCTTTATGAAATGCGTTTACAAAAACTAACTTTGCTGGTCGCCAATTGGGTGGTTTTGTAAAGTGGTCACATTTGCCAAAGAATATTTTTTGTAGATTTTTATGTAATGTTTGTTTTTGAAAAATGTCGGTGTGGAAATGTTGCAAGTTATCAAGTATTCAACAATATTAACAAATGGGTTAGTGATAATTAAATTATGTAACCCTCAGACAATATGCTATTGTAATCACGTGTATTACCAAGACACTCAGAAAAACAAAGCACTTTATGTCCATTTCATGTGTATAAAAAAACCCAACACATACAATGACACGAACTGAGAAAGTGCCAATCAGGTACTATAATCTAGAGACACCGCATCTTGTTGTACAAATGCAAGCCCTTCAAGATGTTGCCCATAATATAGGTCAAAGGTCATTTTCTGTCGGTGAAACTGGACGTATGGGTCGCATCATGTAAAGTGATTTTTTTTTAATTCCCCGAGGCTCCATCCCTTCTTGTCGAGTTTGTTGGGGGAAACAAGCTCAGTGTTCGCGATTGGACGCTGTAGAGACACACGGCGTTTGGAGTTTATCGTCGGTGTCAGACCAGCGTCTCAGTTCTTGTTTCGTCTTCCTTCCTCCACTGGCGGTGGCCATCAGGCTGGGGCAGCAGAGAACTCGGCTGAGCGGCTGGGCCTGCTTGATAGAAAATGCCCTCTTGGTAGGTCCTGTGGAGAGATCATGGCGCATTACCACTATTGAACACAAACATTACGGCAAAAATTTTGAAAACAAATAAAAAACCCCCCAAAAAACTAGAAGCATTTTTTTGTGGGTTTCACTTTTGAAAAATTGAAATTGACTTCAAATATATAAACGTTAGTCATTTCTCTGATGGATTGGGGCCTCACCCTGTACAAGTGTGTAAATTATATGTGGGTGTACGTAGTACTGCAGTGGTGTGAATCTACATAATGCGGAACTATTTAATAGCTTTAATTACTGTGTGAATCTTTATAATATATTGGTATATGTATGAGTGTGAGGGTATGTGTACACGTGTATATACATTCACAGCACTGTATACACACGCGGTAATACATTAACTGTCGGTCCGTGAGGCTCTCCATGTTAAACAAGCGTAACAACAACAATAACGCCATTCTACCAGCAACGTAAATCAACCTGACAATGACAGAGTTTCCAACAGCTCTTGTTTCAATCCACTGCTGCACGAAGGCCTCTGCACTGTTGCAACGACGATCGCATTTATTTTAGAAGTAAGGCGGCGCGGTGGCCCAGTGGTTAGCGCTGACGCCTCACAGCAAGAAGGTCCCGGGTTCGAGTCTCTCGGCTCGGGTGCCTTTCTGTGTGGAGTTTGAATGCTCTCCCCGTGTCCGCGTGGGTTTTCGCCGGGTACTCCGGTTTCCTCCCACAGTCCAAAAGCATGCTCCTGGATAGGTTGATTGGCTCGCAGACTAAAATTGTCCCGTAATGCCCGGCGATGGACTTGCGTCCCGTCGTCGGGTGTATTCCTGCCTTACGCCCTGTATTTCCGGGATAGGCTCCGGCTCACCGTGACCCTATATAGGATTAAGCGGTTTCAGATAATGAGATGAGATTTAATTTCAACGACAAACCCCGCCTTTGCCGTGTGGCAACGCGAAGTGTCAACGACCCAAAAAAAACCCGAACGAGACTTCCTCCAACGTGGGAGAACCGGCACATATTAGTCATATGTATGAAGTGTACAATAACCAAAGAACTAAGTCTGTTTCTCCATTTGTCCTATGCTTTTGTAAAGAAGGAACATTCTGAGAAGGTTTCATGGGATAGATAGATGTTTATTACTACAGCACAAGGTACTGACTGAGCTTGTAAGTTCTAGATGCAGGCTGTCTCTGATGCAACACATGTCTGAACTGACCTACAGATAATCACGAAAGTAAAAACAGTAACACGTAAGATTACACAATTAAACAAATTCACGACATCAATTTCTACAAAAAGGAGTAGGGTGTTAAATAGCGGTGACGATAAACTTTTTTTTTTAAACGCACACTCGCCTGCTTATGTGCTGCGCGTGGTAGTGATGCGTGTGGGTCGTCGTGTCGCAGTGCAGCTGCTGCTCCTGCTGCGGCCCGCCGTCGCACGCCGCAGCGGGCGTCCACTGCGCCGCGTGCTGAGCTGGCAGCACCGGGCCGTGCGATTGGCCGTACGGCGCCGCTTGGGGCGGCGGCGGCGGCGGCGGCGGCTGCGGCTGCTGCTGCTGCTGCTGCGTCGTCGGGCCGTGTGGGTGGCCCGCGAGAGTGATGTGCGCGATGGGGTCGCACGACTGCGGCGCCGGAAGCGCGAAGTGCCTCTTGCTGCTCGTGCCGCTCGCGGGGGGCGCTGTGCGGAAACAACGGCGCGCGTTACTGACCGGTGGCGCTCGTGGTCGGTTCCGTTTGTTTCTTGTCCACGCCGGTTTGTTTCACGCGTGAAAGTAACTTTCAATCTGTTAGCGGTATGGTCACGTCGCAACTACAGTTGCCACCTCGGAGGCAGAAAAGACCGGAGAATTTTGTGCGTGGGGTGAACAGGAGAAGAGGGCGAGGACAGTTCGTGAAACTGACAAAAAACTAGGACTTTGAATAATGACCTGTTCTGTGAAAACGTACATACTTCCCAGGACAGCTGCCTCCTCAATAAGGGAGACAGATCCTGGGAAAAAAAAACAGGACAGGTGGCAACCCGAATTTCAAACCCCCTTCTCACCTGTAATGTAGCGTTCATCCAATTGCTCACAAGTACAGGCCTGTGCGGGCTTACTTTCACCTCTGTTTTATTTGCAATTGGCATTATGTTGCAGAGTTTTCTGCATTACCCAGTCTGAGAGAATGGACTGTAAAAGTACTGTACGGTAGTTTCCAGAGGAGATGATCGAGATTTCCTCCAGCAGGCTTCTCTATCCACATGCTAGGGGGTGAATGTTTCCCACAATGGCATGAGTCATTTAGCTCTCAGTGTGAAATTTCAGCTTTCCTGGGACAGAAGGCATCGAAATAGAGCACAAAACAAACTCAATTTGGTGGCTTTTTCGTGCAGTCATTGGTGGCTGGGCCGAGACCATTAACGCACTATACTGGGGGCCTTGGTTTGATCATGGGCAGCAACCCAGATTCAAATCCAGACTCTCAACTGAGCCAGCTAAGTTCATTGATCCCTCAACCACTGTGCCACCTGGCTTGCAGCATTTATTGTACCAATATACATCGTATGGTAGTATCTGTCCTTTCGAAGGCAGAAAGTTATACTGGATTACGCAATACTGTAACTTGAACAGATTCAGAAATACTTTCTCGCAAAGTCTCACCCTTATAAGCGCATTGGTTATTCTCCAGCTCAATCAATCTCATCTCATCTTACGGACACGCTTAAAGGATGAGTGGCGCAGGATATTACTGTGCACAGCGAAGGAAGGAGGTAACGAAGAGAGGAGAGGAATAAGTAGAGAATAAGAAGCACAGACCAAAGCAGAACTTGGGAGGCGGCACCAAAGCACCGAGTCAGTGACAGCGTCTGTGTCCATACAATCGGTAAGACCCAAGAGATTGAACGAGCAAAGTTCTGGCGACTCCCACTCGTGCGGCTTCGGCTTACCCGAGGCGTGGCACGGTCCTGGCTGGGGCTGCCCCTTCACGAGCCGCACGTTGGCGGGCGATGGGGTGTACGGTCGTGACCCGCGGTCCGACTGCGAGCTCCTGTCCGAGCCAGAGCTGGCGTGCGACAGCCTCCGCACGTCGCGGTACGCGTTGCGCTCGTACCACGAGCGGAGGTGATCGAGCGAATCGGCCGCCTTCGGCTGCTGCGCGTGGTAGTGGAGGTGCAGCGGCGACGACGAAGGAGACGACGCCCGTGCCGGCGACGTCCCGGATCCCCTCGACGCCTGCGTATGTTGCGGATGCTGCAGATGCTGCGGGTGATGAGGCTCCTCCTCGATCAAAGCCTGGGAACCCCAGTGGCTGTTCGCTTTCTGCCCCGATGAACTGACGGGCGTCCGCACCAGCTGCGAGCGCGAGTGCGGGACGCCGGCCTGCGCCCTGCCGGCGTCCCCGCCGCCGTAGCATCCGGCGCCGTCGCTCGCGCCGCCGCCGTTGCTGCCGCTGCATCCGCCGCCGCCGCGGTAGTGGGCACTGTCGCGGTACAGCCCGCCCGCCGTGTACGAGTTGGACACGCGCAGCTGCGCCTTGACGCTGTAGTGTCCCTCGCGGTCGCTCTCCAGGCTCCGCACCACCGTCGTCGGCCACTCCGCCCCGTCCGTGTACAGCGGGTATTCCTTGATGCGGTACTGCGAGGCCGAGCTCGGAACGGAGCGCTGCTGCTGCTGCTGGTGCTGCTGCTGCGACGGCGGCTGGTGCTGGTGCGAGTGGTGGCTGTTGTTGTGGTGGTTGTGGTAGGACACCCCGGAGCGGGCGGCGCCTGACGCGGCGGCGGCGGCGGCGGGCGCCAGGTTGGGCAGGCTGCCCGAGCTCGCCGAGCCCAGGCTGCCGGCGGAGCGGTGGCGCTCGCGCGCCTGCTGCAGGGACTCCTCGCCCAGCGTGCTGTAGCTGTAGCCGCAGCTGTAGCTGCTGCTGCCGCCGCCGCAGCAGGGCTCGCGCTCCGAGCTGCACTGGCTGGCGCACGACAGCCGGTCGTCGGGCACGTCGGAGCTGGCGCTGCTGTGCGACGTGGTGGTGCCGTAGGCGTCCTCGGCCGAGGGCAGCGGGGACGGGCCCCCGCACTCGAGGCTCCCGGTGCGATGGCGAAACGCCTCCAGCGGGGGGCAGCTGTGCGCCGGGCTCACGTCCACCGAGCTGGGGGGGGAAGTGTGCAGGCAACGAGGAGCAGACGGCGGTGAAGGTTAGGAACTCGATATTTTATCGTAAAGAAGTAAGTCATCTCATTGTCAGCAACCGCCTAGTCCTGTACAGGGTCGCGGTGAGCCGGAGCCTATCCCGGCAGACACGGATGCAAAGCAGGGATATACCCATGATGGGACGCCAGTCCATCACCAGGTTCTGTGGGCAATTGAGTCTGTAAGCCAAAACCGCTCTCCCGACAAACGAACCAAACGCGGCGGCACGCGCAAAATCCGCGCTCCACCACCTCGCGTGCACCTGGGCTGCGGCTTGTGCCGGAGGCTGGAGCGGCTGCGCATGTCGGGCGTGGAGGGCACGCTGCAGAAGTAGGCCGGCGCGTGGACGGGGCTGCCCTGCAGGGAGTCGGGCGCGCCGCCGCCGATGGTGCCGCCGGCGGGGCCGTGGATGGGGCTCGCCTGCAGGGATCCTGGCGGGGCGCTGCCGCTGCACACGGGCGAGCTGCAGCCGCTGGCCGTGGCGCTGAAGTGCGGCGGCAGACAGTGGTAGCGATGTGGTGTCAGCGAGCTCGGCCCCTCCACTGCTATTAATGCCGATGCCCGCTAGCCCCCGAGAATAATTGGGGCGGTGCTCTGAGCCAGTGGTGGGGATTCCACGTTCAGGTTATGGGGTCTCTACAGGGCAACTACTGTTGATATTTTTTACAAAGTGCTGCTCATTATACAGACCTTGTAGTGATAATAGGATTATTTCGGTAGTAGCTGGGGCTTGTTCAGACGTTACTCCCCACTGGTCTTGGTGGTGGATGAGAATCAAACAAAGACTTCACAAACCACTCTGAAACTTAACTAACGTTACAGTACAGCCCGTTATCATCCACCGCTGGATGAAAGCCTCTCTCTTGTTGGGTAACAGTGGAATGCATTATTTACCTTTGCTATCGGCATTTTATTGTCTTCCGTCGTCAAACAGACGTGGATGGCCCTGATCAGCAACCCCCTGATTTCCTCGCTGTACATAAATGTAATCTCTCACAGTACTCGCCTCTACTTGGGGCAACTCCGGGATGCTCCGAGAGTCCTGGCGCCTGGGTGGCCTCCCCTCATCATCATTCTGCCACGAGCCTCACCTCGTCTGGTTGGCATCCTTGCTCTGCTTCTTGGGCTTCTGGTAGGGCTCGTCCAGTGACGACTCCTTCCAGGCACGAGGCTTGATGGGCGATTTGTCGTAGTCGGGAGCGTCGGCGCGGAACGACTGGATGCGCCGCAGCGCCAGCCCGTCCAGGGACTGCGGGGGCGGCGGGCGGGCGTACGCCACGCCGGCGTGCGAGTGAGCGTGCTGGTGGGGGTGCTGGTGGGGGCGAGGGTGAGGGTGCTGGCGGGGGTGAGGGTGCTGGTGAGGATGTGGGTGGTGAGGCTTCTGGTGAGGGTGCGGGTGGGCGAGTGGCGTCTGGGCTGGAGATTCGTATGCTTGCGGCGACGGGGGCGGAGAGGGCAGGCTGTTGTCTGGGACACAGTCTGTAAATGTAAACAAACAACCAGAAAATTAGATAAGGGCGGCATGGTGGCCCAGTGGGTAGTGCCATCGCTTCACAGCAAGAAGGTCCCGGGTTCGAATCTCGGCTCGGGTGCCTTCTGTGTGGAGTTTGCGTGTTTTCTCCCCGTGTCCGCGTGGGTTTTTGCTGGGAACTCCAGTTTTCTCCCACAGTCCAAAAACATGCTGCTGCATAGGTTAATTGGCTTGCAGACTAAATTGCCCTCCGTGCCCGGTGATGGACCGGCGTCCCATCGTGGGTATATCTCTGCCATGCGCCCTGTGTCTGCCGGGATAGGCTCTGGCTCACCGCGACCCCGTACAGGACTAAGCGGTTTCTGATCATGAGAGGAGATGAGACAATCAGATAAATAAATATGTAACTGAATGCGAGACTCTTGCTGTAATATGTTTGTTTATTATATGTATAAGAGAAAAGGATGCGGTTTTAACTTTTGAAGTAGAGACATGATAATGTGATTGGGCGTGACGGGCATTTATTTTCGTTCAGAATTTCCATCATCACAATGTGTGCGGCGTTAAGACTGACCAGAGTCTTCGAGGATGGCGGCATCAGAGAGCGAACTGTCTTCAGACTGCTCTTTTCCTTCGGAAAAGAACGACTGATCTTTCTTGTCTTCACGCGCACAGTAACAACCAAAAAAGAAAAAGCGAAACAGATGCGTCGGTCATCGTATGCAAAACTTCCAGAAAGTACTAGAAATTATCTGTGCGGTCAACTATCCACATTGGAACGTTGGGTTTGGCTCAGCTCAACACACGGTCTCAGTGAAAATGCCACAGTTCGCCGGACACCAGTCCAAATGCAGCATCCATATTGTGAGTAAAGATGGCTCAGCAGTAGCTAGAGAGCAGCTCGCAATCGTAAGTTTGGAAGTTCAATCCTGCTTGAGATTCGATTTGGTCCATCATCACGTTGGCGGGAGGGGAGGTCGATAAAACAAATATTAATTTGCAGGTAGTGCATATGGACACACAGTAGGGTGTAACTTCCACCACTGCACCAGGGCTGTGAACAGGAGACAGGCCCCTCAATTCTTATTCAAGGAGAAAATCACCGAAATATATATATTTTTTACGTCAGTTGGCATGACGGAGCACCGACCGCTGCCCGAGTAATGAGTTCTCTTCACGCGCACGCCGCTCGCCGCACATGCACGCCCCGCGTCCGCTCGCCTCCGCACGCTCGGACCCCCCTGCGCAACCGCGCGCGGCGCACCTTCGATGAAGAGCGACGCGCGCTGCGTGGGCTCCTTGCCGGCGCGCAGCCGGTACTCGTTGATGGCGCCCTCGATCTGCTGCAGCTTGCGCGTGGCATTCTGCAGCGACGTCTTGCGCTGCCGCCGCATCGTCTTGCCGATGTGGGGGTCAGACACGAGCTTCTTGGCGGCCTCGGTGATCTGCGTCTGGATGGCGAAGTCCCGCTCCAGGCTGTCCAGCTCCTCCTCCTGGGACAGTCGAGTGCTCGTTGTCACGGGCCGTACCGCAGCCACTAATTCCCTCCCTCCTTCACGAACCGAAAAGTAAGCGAGGCCCTTTGGTCAGCCCCTTTGTCACGCTACTGCATTATTATTATGATTCTCTGCTCGTGCTTGTTTACCGGGAACGCTACGCCGAGTCTCAATGGCTCGTTTGGAGGAGGATCCAGCTAAGCTTTTCCCAGCATGTGGCAGTGGCTGCTATATGTATAATCGCAGGGGAGCCATTTGCGAGTAGCTTCTCAAATTTGGCAAATTCCCACGTCAGAACATACCCTTTCATGCAAATCGTGTGATCTTTCGGAGCCATACTCCACTATTGCATGACACAGGTGTGCTTAATCATTATTATTAACGGGCGCGGCTAAGTAAGGGCAAACGTTTAATTTTAATGCCAGCCTCTTAGAGCTGTTCGCTGTCGTTTCAGAGGCTTTATAAATATGGCCCGTACAGTTTGCGTGACACTCTTTTGCTCCAACAAGGTTGCATTGCATTGTTTTGACATGTATATTCCATCACGTGGCCTTGTATAAAACCCTATGACCTTCAAAATCCTCGTACATGTTAAAGTGTGTGTTTTACATCCGTTTGTTAGTCCACTGCTGGACCCGGGTATATTCAAGCAGTGTGGATTATTTGAACCACAGCTCTCCACACTGGTCCATGAGGGTGGGCAAAGGCAGACAGCATAGATGCTAGAGCATGGAACCAGAGCCCAACAATGAATTTTGCTGCAATGCTGTGTGCTGCCTACAGTATATCCTTGAATTAATTTCTAACAATAGAACGTGCAAATTGGTTGCCCACCGACACACTATTAAGGCTTAACCGTGCTTGGCTTCAAAACTTTGCAAATTCCAGACAACATTGATCATGGGCACAAAGATTATTTGAATAAACATATGAACTCTTGTAATGAGGATTATCGAACATGTACAGAGCTATTTGGATATAGCAGACAGGAATCCGTGACCACTCAAAATAAAATTGGTTGGTGTCAACCCCTTCTCTCCATTTGAATTGTAATGCAATACTGTTCCATGTAGTACAGTAGAAATGTCATAGATTACAATATAATAGATGGTACGTCACAACTGATGAAACCAGATGACTCAGCGTTAGAGCAGGGATCTGTAATCGGAGGGTTGAGAGTTCAAATCTCGGCTGAGCATTGGCAAACAACAGCTGGCCTTCTCTCTCCCCCACCCACCCTCACCAGCGCTCCCTGCTCCTCCCCCCCCCCCGAGCTCCGCGGCCCTGCCTACGAGCGAAGCGCGTACCTCCCCACGAGCCACGATCTTCTTCTCGTCGAGCTTGAACGACGTGCCGACCCGGCGCCGAACCGTGGGCGGCTTCTCTCCGGCCGTCAGCGGGTAGTCGCTCGGCAGCTTCCCCGTCAGCTCCTGGGTGCAGACACCAACGTGCGGTCAGCTGGAGCACTGATGATTGCTTCGAAAAGCTGCTCTCTCGGGACAGCCGCGTCGATGGCTCTCTCTCCTCTCCTCGCGACGTTTCGCCTCACACGTTGGAGGCATCCT
>JAZEWT010000008.1:18980944-18993490 GCA_036362905.1 Mordacia mordax | reverse complement strand
CCCCCCCCCCCCCCGTGTGTGGCATAGATTTACTGCTAAGCATTCGTGTGAAACATTGGGAAAGGTTCCGTCGCCGCTTGTCAAATTCTGCCTCTCCCGTGCCCCCGCCTCCTCTAGTCGCATCCCTCAGGCCTATGAGCCCTGGTGCAGTCACACTGCCTGCACGCTCGTTAGCTACAGTGACTAACGCTGCTGGTGACACATTTATGACGGGTGGCGGACTGACTGTCTTTTGTTACCGTCGGATCGTTTGCTCGTTATCGTGTCCAGAGCTTTTAATTACACGTGGTTATATTTTGAGGCACTGTATTGGTGGGCTTGGACAATTTCTAAGAGTACTGGCCTATGGATGAGGCTGGTGATAGAATGGCAGCTAAAGGTGAGAACATATCAACCATGGAGATGGAATAATGAGACTAATTTATACCCGGGAGAGAGATGGATTATTCTATCATGAAGGTACGAGCTTTGGCCTTTTTGTAGGGCAACATTCACCCTACAATAGATAGGCTATGGCTGATGATGATAGCAATGACATTCGATCTGCTTTACAGTGTTTAATTAAGTTCAAGTACAATTTATCACTCGTGGCACATATTCATTCAATTTTGAAGGTATTCGTTCTAAGAGGGAACACTGCACTGTATGCGACAGGATGGATTGCCCTGGAGGAAGCAGTGGAGCCAAAGCAGACAGTGCGGAGGAATGAGAAGCGTGTCAAAGCCAGAATTGCATAAGAGTATAACCGAGGGCCGGAGGGACTGGAATGTTTTGATGAGGGTGGCGTGTCAGAGGGGGAAACGTGTCGCAGGGGGAACGCCTCTGCGTGTGAAGCGTTGTTGAGGCCGGGCATGGCAGCGGACGCCTGTGAACCTGCATTCTGGAGGCAAGAGTTTGTGGATCGCACAAGAGATCTGCGAAGCCCCCAAACCTCGCGTGCTGCGAGTCTGCCAGCAGGCAGCAGCTCAGCAAAAGCATTCAGGAACCCATGCGTGGGGAAGCTTATCGTCTTTATTACCTCCTTCTTTTAAACGGCTTTTCTCTGAGTATTCCGGCTTCCTCTCACACGAAGCGACACCCTAATTAAAAACCTGAACTGTCCCGACATTCCAACGCAGGATTGCGCTGAAAGGGATTATCGAGAATCTCTTTTAGCGGACTCCCGAACGCGGGAATCCGCCGAGTCTCGATGCTCAGCGAGGCTCTCTACAGCAGTGGCTTTTAAACTTGTTTCTTGTGACCAAGTTGAAAATAAATGTTCGTGCCCGTCACCAAACAAAGCCTTCTGACGACAGCTTTCGTTACAGTAAAACAACAATACATTTAAATTTGAATCAGCAAGGCAATGCAGGGCTTGAAGTCTGGAAACCCGTTATTGGGCCACAACCCAAACTTTGAAAACCATCGCCGCCCGGGTAAGCAAACAACACGATCGTCGGCCCGGTGCCGTGCGGTGCTCACAGCCTCGCGTAGGCACATCGAGCGCAGATCCTCGATGCGCAGCCGGAGCGATTCCTCGAGGTCCTCCTGCCGGGTCCTGAGTGCCGACATCATCTCCTTCTTGGCCGTCTGGCTTACCTCCGAGTCGACCGAACCTGCTCGGCCAGCGGGGAGAGGAAGGGGGCGGGGGGGGAGGAGGACGGTCGGGAGAGTCAGGTGCCACCAGGGGGTGGCCGAGTTGGAACCTGAGCAGAGGTGAAAGTAATCCGGTATGGTCTGGTTCGGCGTACCGGTGAGAAAGTAACCGGAGCAGTTAGTATGAACAGGTGGGAAGGGGGATTGCGATATAACCGAACCTCGGTAAGAAATATAAGTTACTTTCACCACTGAAACTAAGGAATTGCTTCGTTTCTAAGCTGCTCAGATATCCCCACAGGCCAATAATAATGTCGCTGAAGAAACTAATGCTGTAACATTGATGAGCATGGCATCAGCAGTGGCAGTGTTAACACCGTTAATCACAGCTTGAGCTTATCTGTAACAAAAGTACCATTACCATCGGCTAGCATGTGGAATTTGAGTCGCTGAGTTTACGGCCCCCTGGGAATGCCCCAGGACTCATTGGTGCTGCCCTGGCTGCTCCTCGGAGGAGTAGTTGGTGCCAGGCCCTGCTTGCTTTGTCCTGGATTGTGTTCAAGCACTGCTCTCTCCTCACGCCCTCACTTCCCCGCCCCGACCGCCGCTGCCCCTTCCACACCTGCTCGTTCCTTTTTTTGTAAAAAAAAGAAGCTTCAATTTATCCTAATCGCACTGCTACATTGTAACACTGCTCTATCTGAGGATTATGGTAAGGGTCTCATCTTCGCATAAATTGGTGACATGAGTTTGTATATTTGTACAATTTTACGTGCTACTCTTCACTTTATGCTTTGGGTTAGGGTTTCATCTTTGCACAAATTGGTGCTCCGAGTGTGTTTATTTACCTTTTGATTTTTTTTTCATGTTGTTGTTGGTTATTTCAAGCTATAGACGTCTCGCAGGAATCTCGCATTTAGAGTTTGCAAGCTCACTGGGTACCATCAGTAGTAATAGTAATGAAAATCCATCTATCTACCTCTTAAATTCTATTGTTGCTTTCCATATGTGTAAAGCATCCCGAGTTGCAATTACCTTCAGATACTATATGAATGTAAATTGTTGTTCCTTATGGGAATGCATTTAGGGCTTGGCAAGTAAATTTCGAAATGATGTCGATTACAAAGAGAATGTCTGAAGGTCATGAATGGGTGGGGATGAGGCGGAGAGATGGTGACAAGGGTGAGGCTGCGTGGGTGCAACCATAATCTTGTGTCAGTAGACATGTAAGGACGAATCGATCGACTCATTTTTATCAAGCAGGCGGCAAAGTACGTGAGATGTCAACGATGCATTTGGGATTATTGCACGTGAAAAAAAACGGTCAAAACGTGTCAGAAAAAGTTAGAACCCCTATAAACAATCTTGTACAAAAAAGAATCTTGTAAAAACTAGAGGCAAAAGAATCAATATATTTCAAACATCAATTAGTATACGATTCACGAGAGGGGTGGGAAAACAAATGCTTGCTTACTTATCAGCTCCATACCGAAATAAAACATGCCAAGGAAATGCTTCCCACGTGTAATTAATGAAGTCATAATTTACCAACAATAATACTCTACGTTATGAGTCAATGTGCCACGTGAGCTGGTAACTGATTAAACGATTATGAAATATGAATCGATGTATTTTGTATTGCTACATGCCCTGAGCCACCCTCAATTCCCAGCAGGCGATACAACCCATCAGTGGGCCCGCAAGTGTAACCTGGTGATCCGTGGAGACCAGGTCTTGAGGTGCAAAAGGTAGAGAGACCCCCCTGCTATAAGCATCCAGGCCACAGGCACCAACGTCAGCTGGCAGATCTCATGGCATAAAACTCAGCTGGCTGAGCAATAACATCCGGAAACAGGAGTTTGATTTGAGTCATCGGCATGACTGTGCGCCACACAGCAGTCACACGCGTGGGTTGATAACCTTGGAATGTACCGCTCAAGCGCGGGGGCGGCTTTAAGCTTCACACCCGTAGGTGAATTCATATTAAACATGTTATTGCTTTATGTTGTTGGCTTAACTGGGTATGAGTGGCTTAGTAAAGTGTCACTACAGACTGTTTGCTAGGCAGTCTGGAGTGACACCCTGTTGTAAGCAACGATGCATTGATGCAATGTTTTAATAGAACGATGTAGGTTTTCCACGGCTCAATGGATGATGATTGCTTCGAGAAGCTGCTCTCTCGGGACAGCCGCGTCGTTCGCTTCCTCTCTCTACCTCGCGACGTTTCGCCTCCTCACACGTTAGAGGCATCCTCAGGCGCAGCTTTCCGAAGCAATCGGCAATGTTTCAAATCAAATCAAATGCAAACACTAAATGCACCGCAATCATTCTGACATGTGCTCTTCAGTGAAAGCCTTTGAACAATTATTTGGCCTTCGTGCAATAAAGAAACATATGCCCTTCAACTATAACCCTTGATGAAGCACTCCCAATGGTACGGTTTTCTTTACCATACATTACCACGCTGCTCAGGATTGGTTCAGATATCACTCACCGTTAATGTGAGCCGTGATCAGGAATCATACACAGCCTGCTGCATTCATAGCGCTCTATGCTAACTATTCTACTGCTGCTAGGCATCATGTATTATACACACTACTGAGTGTATAGTGAATGTCTCCTCTCCGTGTAGATTCATCAAATCACTCTCTCGGTGTGAATTGTTACGGCCCAGACGTTTAGCAAAAGGAACTCCCAGGTGAAACCCTGCAGATGTCTTACCGGATGACAGGAGACTGCCCCTGCTAGCACTGATGACCTGCCCTCTGCTGCCCATGCTGGTGAGCTTGCTTCTCTTGAGCGTGCCTGACTCGGAGAGATCCACAGCGATCTCGCTCAGGCTCCGTGCCGCGGGAATCTTTGCCTGGAGGACACGCGCGTTGGGGAAGAAGCCACGGACAATGAGCGAATGAAGGGATCACGGAACGGAGTTTTCCGCGAGGCAATCGGTGGAACCGCTGACATCGCCCAAAAGGTCGCGCGTTTGCCGCCCGTTTCAGAGGACTGCGGGTCAAGCCCAGCGGCCGCTCAAGTTAGGACCGCAGCCGTATTAATCAGAACACACAGAATTTCATCGTCAGCATTGAAGTTAAAAGACATTACTTAAATAAGAGCAGACCGTGTGTGCTGGGGTCGCAGATGATGAAATCGGTCACATTCGGAAATTATTTGAGTAGAATAGTATCAAGCGGCAACGCCTATTACTGTCCGACGATATTCACCCGTGAATCGCAGTGCCTTCACTATGACTGCCATACCGCCATGAGAATTGCATGAAGACCGAATGAAACTGAATTATTTTAATAATTATTAATTATTTTCATGACTTCCGGGGGGGGCACATTTTAATTGTGGATGCTGGGGACACCACCAATTTCGGACACACAAAGTGGCCCATTGTGCATAGGCGAAGGCTCTACCTTGCTCTGTTTCCTGTCCAGGTAGAACTGATGTTGGCTGATTGCCATCGCCCAGATGGTCTTGATTAGCGCGACGCTGGCATACCAGGTGTGGATGGCAATCCCGCTGTGGCCAAAGGTTCGACGACTCACCGTCACCCTGGAGCGCACGCACGCACGTGGATAAAGAAGCCTTTGTTAGTCTGACTGAACCGTTGGAGCTCGCGTTGTCAGGGAACGCACCCTGAGCCTGGGCCGGAGATCCACAGGGATGGGGAGACGCACGCCTTCGTTGCGGCCAAGTCACCGACGGAGATGCACTCGTGTTGAACTTCACAGGGCAAATCCTGGTCGACTGCTGGCACGACTGCGACTGCTCTGCTGGGTTCCCATCTCAGCTCATTGTCGGAATCGCTTAATCCTGTACAGGGTCGCGGTGAGCCGGAGCCTATCCTGGCAGACACAAGACGCAAGGCAGGGATATACCCACGATAGGACGCCAGTCCATCACCGGGCACTGAGGGCAATTTAGTCTGCAAGCCAATTAACCTATGCAGCAGCATATTTTTTGGACTGTGGGGTGAACCCAGTGTGCCCGGTGAAAACCCACGCAGACCCGGAGAGAACATGCAAACTCCACACAGAAAGGCAACCGAGTAGAGGTTCTAACCCGGGACCTTCTTGCTGTGAGGCGACAGCGCTATCCACCGGGCCACCGTGCCGCCCTTGTGTGCTGGGCTTAGTGTTTCAATGAGCCAGCATTTTTAGCGTGCAGGCCGGTAACGATGCACCAGTCCCGTCAAAATTAATATCGATTTATAAGCAACCAATGCACGCATCAGATGCGTGCGGCAGAAATGTTTATGTTCCACCAAGATGTTGGTAACGGCTTCATAAACCCTGCAGCCACTAGAGGCGCTATGGCCCAGTGGGAAGCGCTGTCGCCTCACAGCAAGAAGGTCCCGGGTTCGAATCTCGGCTCGGGTGCCTGTGTGGAGTTTGCAAGTTCTCTCCCCGTGTCCGCGTGGGTTTTCGTCGGGCACTCCGGTTTCCTCCCACAGTCCAAAAACATACTGCATCATAGGTTAATTGGCTTGCAGACGAAATTGCCCGCAGTGCCCGGTGATGGATTGGCGTCCCATTGTGGGTATATCCCTGCCTTGCGCCCTGTGTCTGCCGGGATAGACTCTGGCTCACCGCGACCCTGTACAGGAACTAGGCGGTTTCTGACAATGAGATGAGAAAAAAAAACCGAAACACCAAACCTTGACTTGAATCGTTACGATTCGTCTAATCACGGGGTGACCGACAGTTACGGAGAGCTTGCCGGGAATTTCGTCGTGAAGCACGTGAAACGAAACGTCGGACACCGCGCCAAACGACAACAAAACCACGTGGCGCAACCCGAAAAACAGGTGCGAGCGCCAGGAGTAACGAAATGAACGGACGACTGCGTGCATTGTTCACGGCCGCACGCACACACGCTGAAGCGCAACTCGCCGAATCCCACCACGATGGCGAGAAATGAAGCTCTGACGTGTCCGACTATTGGCTTTCCGAGCCACGGGGGCGGGAGGTGAGCACCCGTCTCCAAGATGAGACTCGCTACCGAGCCAATTTAAAATTCCTGCCGCAGCCTGGGCAACAGTGTGCCACAGCCGTACGGCTCCGCATTAAAACGACGTGATTTCAAGACCTCAACTTCTGCCAGCGAGTCGCGTGGCAATTTTCTTTTTAATTAGCTAAAAAAGCAATTCCAGTACAAACTTCCTGGAGTGCACTTTTTGAGGCCTACGTTGTGCTTCTAACAAACGTGGCCAACCTGTGGGAACATACGTGAGTGAGCAGACGTTTATGGCAAAGAAATATAACAATTCTATTTATTTTTCATCAATATCACCTGTCAGGAAATATGCTAATGTATGTAGTTAATGCATTCTCTCACAGCTTGCTCTATTGCCTAATTTGCATATTAGGATTCAAATCTTAATCGTTAGTGGTAGATCAGTGAGGTGGTGGCAACCATGCTGTGCTCTGAACCATGCGAAAGTTGTTAATTTCTGAGGTATTCCTGACGTCAGTGGCCAGTATTATCAGAATTCCTCCTGGGTACAACCTTCATCAATCAGCTTCACGATATATGACCTATGTCTGGCAGCGGAATAATTAATCATCAATTTGTAGAACGTTTATATTTTATCCTCAAGTCCACATCCCAGGACGAGTAGTCACACACCCACACTCTGGCCTAACAGACCGACGATGCCATTTACTGTAACGTTTCCCCGAGTAACAAAAGTCAGCAAGTTTAACGAATACAGAGAGTAGAATAAATACATCCCACACATCCCGTGCAGGCAGCAGCAGAAAACTGCTTATGGAGGAAATCTCATATCATCTCATTGTCAGAAACCGCTTAGTCCTGGCAGACACAGGGCGCAACGCAGGGATATACCCACGATGGGACGCCAGTCCATCACCGAGCACTGCGGTCAATTTAGTCTGCGAGCCAATTAACCTATGATGCAGCATGTTTTTGGACTGTGGGAGGAAACCGGGGTGCCCGACAAAAACCCACGCGGACACGGGGAGAACATGCACACTCTACGCAGAAAGGCACCCGAGCCAAGATTCGAACTCGGGACCTTGTTGCTGTGAGGCAACAGCGCTACCCACTGGACCACCGTGCCACCCGCTTCTGGAGGAAATGCAGTTTGTATTTAGAGGTAACCAGGTAGGGAAGGAATTTTTAATCCTTAATCCTACAGCCGCTCTATTCTGTCTGGAAATGCGCTGAATTGTCACAATTCAGGGTTGTTAGTTGAAAAACTGATGTATATGTTTAAACACAGGGGAGAATGTTAGTGCCTGACAGCAGCTATCACAGAAAATGTCTAATCACAATGGGATGTTATAATATTGTTCCCAAAAACTTTAACCTAATATAGGAAATAAATTAACGTACTGTACGGACTAAGCCATAGCATGTTTCCACGTTGATTGTGTATACTGTAGTTAGGAGTGTACGAGTAGACATGAATGCTGCAATTGAACTAATGTCAGTGTCGTCAGCTTTATTTTTAAAGTGGAGTTTTCCCCTGATGAGTGTCAGAATTTCCATCGGATTTGTACTGTGACCGCACATCACACATCGCACCTCGTGGGCTGAATTTCTGCAAAATAAAACAAAACAGAATAAAGCCATGTGGTTCACATATTTAGGATCCGTGTACACACGTCAATCCACTGCTGGATGAAAGCCTTTCCATGCTGCGTCATCACGGACGTTGTTGCACAACACTACACCACGTTGTTAAGTTGGTAAAGGAGAAAGAAGCTCACAAAGCTGCTGGAGATTTCATCCATGGCTTGGAATTTTACTCTGGTCACCGTGGTTCATAGTGCGTTGACCCAGTTACCCAACCTTGATTAGTTACACGTGAACGAAATCTATTCGAGCTCTGTCAATTCTTGCAGAACACCACATTTCACGAGGCTTTGAAACCCATATTACAATATATAAAGTCGCTGTTGTAAATCAGCTCTGAACCTTTCTAATATACAATTTCTAACAGGCCGAAGATTTTTTTACAAAGGGCGATGGCCCACAAAAAGGGGTTCTTTACTTCTAACCCTGCTGCTAATATTTAAGAAGCCACTAAGCCACTCGACATCTTTTCGCGGTGTCAGTTTGCAAAAATGAAAAGAAATTTTTTTTTTCGGCGATGCTGAATAAAGCAACGCTTTGTGCCACGAAGGCAGTTTACATCCAACACGATGGCCTGGAAAATCTAAAGGTCAAGGGCAGCATCTCGCCTTGCGCCAACCCACGGTTAGTAAAAACAACACGGGGGCCCGGTCTGTCGCGGAGTTCCGTTGATGAACCGCTCGCGGGAAGTGAGTGAGAGGAGAAAAAAAAAACATCCAAAGACCAAGGAGCGGTTTATTTTCTAACTCTGTGGCTCTCTGTGAGGTGAGGTTTGTTGGCTTTTACGATACATTATAATATATTACAATGCAGCACTTTGGCTATCACCTACGCTTCGTAATGTCACCATCTACGTTTGTCGTAATTGCGTACGATTATAAACAGATTATGTGTGGAGGCTCATCATTTCAATCATGGACAACATCAAACATATTATCACGAGGCTGCGTTTTATTATACGCCATGTTTGTAAAAAAAATAAATCTCTTGTATACGAAACTGTTCGTACGAAGACTGATTTTAGTAGGTGCTTGCTAACAATACTTGACCCGACAGCTTGGTAAAGTTATACAGTACGGGGCATATTTGCCTTTGTGAAGAATGGATGAAAAACTTTACAGGATTTGGGGCCTAAGAAGTGTTCACACGTAATACAGAATCGGGATTTGTTTTCCTGAAAAATTCTACAATACCGTCAGCTCTGTAAAAAAAAAACCTCTCCGCATTATCACCGACAGCCATGTGCACTAATCACTGTTATGCAGCGAATAAAAGACGACCGCCCTTCCAAGCATGGCTGATGTTTTATATTTATGTACAGTATGTTCTTTCTCTCTTTGCATGAAAGTCTTTGGCAGCGCGTCCCGCCGAGGTGACGTACAGAAACGTGCCGACAGCGGCAACGTTACTCGACGGGAACACCGGCGGTAAATTAAGTCGAAAATGTCAAAAGCCTCCCCGCACCGCTGACGTGAACACGTGGCCATGCCCGGGATACGAACACGTGGCCATGCCCGGAATTACGAACACCTGCCCGCACGGCTCCCGACAAGGTGGGGGGAAGGGGGGGTCGCTGAGGTCAGGATTTAGGACACACGCTGCCACCGAGTGCCAGGGTAATCGTGCTATGATGTTTACCAATCTTGGACTTGTTCTGTTTGCGCTGCCATTAAATATGACCAAGAATAGTGTATTGTTAATTCTCTGTGTCCATCATCACTGACCCGCATTGAGCTGCATATCATGAAATAACCAACACCTCCCTCACTCAGTAGACCCTTATCCAGCACTTGAATGACATAACGCCTGTTTGTGTATAACATACTAAATTCATGTAAGTACACTCATAATAATGGTGAGTAATCATATGTTAACATTGAACATCAAATAAACAATCCGAGGCACGTTGCAATGTACCAATGTTTCATACATCAAATCTCTTAATTCTCTCATCTCATCTCTAATCTCTTAATTCTCTCATCTCATCTCATTGTCTGAAACCGCTTAATCCTATATAGGGTCACGGTGAGCAGGAGCCTATCCCGGAAACACACGGCGTAAGGCAGGAATACACCCGACGACGGGACGCCAGTCCATCGCCGGGCATTGCGGGACAATTTTAGTCTGCGAGCCAATCAACCTATCCAGGAGCATGCTTTTGGACTGTGGGAGGAAACCGGAGTACCCGGCGAAAACCCACGCGGACACGGAGAGAGCATGCAAACTCCACACAGAACGGCACCCGAGCCCAGAGATTCGAACCCGGGACCTTCTTGCTGTGAGGCGTCAGCGCTAACCACTGGGCCACCGCGCCGCCCATCTCTTAATTAATCAACTGCTAATCAGGCATCCTGCCATCATAATCAATACTGCTTTTAGACCCTACGTATGAAAGAGGACATTTTTATGAACCGACATGAAACAACGTAAATAAGGGCATGCCTCATCACTGCGATGAATACCTGCTTAATCCGGCACAGGATCGTGGGGGTCCAGTGTCTATCCCGGCAAACAGAGGGTGCAATGTGGGGCTATACCCAGGATATGACGCCAGCACATCGCAAAGCACAGTTTGTGGCAATTTGCTCAGCAAACCAAGTAACCTGAGCAACAGTGTGCCTGCAGCTGAAAGATGATTATATAACGTTGGACATAATTTGAAGAAAAACACCTTTGTCACTTGTACAAGTCAGACGAGTTGGTGGGATTACCAGGACGTTAAAGCCACTGCTGGCAATGCCCGAGATGGGGGTCGCATCTGGACTTTGCCGGCGCCTCCTGAACGAAGCCAATCTTCACATGACTTTAAACGTCACTGTAACTGACACAGGCCCGATCTTTGTCAGCTGTTGGAGAGACCTCCCCGAATACGCACAGGGATGCACACAAAGGGGCAACTGAAATAACTGGAGCTTGTCGTGCAACGTCAGCCGTTTGAAGGATCCAGACACTTGTAAAAACGTGTGCTCGCACAAAGCAGCCTTGAAAAGAAAATATTGCCCGTTCCTAAACTAAAGACGAGTTCTTGTAGAAAGTCAAGGCACTCTAAAGAATGATTACGTTTTTAAAGCACCGCAGTGCATCACTCAGCCATATATATTTTTCAAACTTAACTAATATTAAGACAGCTGTGCCTTCATTATTTAAAGGGGCTTAACAGGTGGCAGAAGCCATGTGTTGTAATGATGTAGGTTTTCACGGCTCGATGCATGATTGCTTCGAAAAGCCTGCTAAACCGCAGGCATCTGCAGAGTTTACATTTGCTCTGACCATTAGGAAATAGCCAGAACACATCACCTAGGCCCCCACCTTCGGTTTACCTAAGATAATAAAAATGCAAAGGTAAATGTGCACACATACAACATCTCACTGGCGCCAGTTATGGCAGAAATGCCTTCACTTATTTGTGCTATAGGAGAGACCCCTCTAGATGGCGTCTTGGCTTGCTTTCCTTCACTGGCCACATGTTTTGGAAGAGAAGGGGAGTAACCCACACTTTACCCCACCCACCTGCGATGGTGCCAGTCGACTTCACTTGATTATATAAAAGGCCTTGGCAACAACTTACCCGATTATCCCCTTTGTAACAACACCCTGAAAAAAAAAACCCCTTTGCACGAGCAACACTGCAGAGCAGGTTTATATTTTTCATGTCTGTACAGGAAAATAAATGGGTGCTCCTGCTGTGTGCCATTTCACCACAAGACGGGAAGCCACAACAAGGCGTGCCGGACTCTCTCACGAGCAAGCGTTAGTCCTGGGAGGTTCCCCTGGACTATTCACCAACCATTAAGAGACACTGATTCCCTCAATTAACGTTTAAAACCGTGGCACAAAATCTTTGCACAGAGTTTAATTTCATTGTGGTAATCTGTATGTATGATATACATGGACTAATACACGGTCACGTTAATTCATACACACGGATCTTGTTGTTATTATTTTGTAAACGTGCTATGAGACGAGGAGTCAATTTATCGAGGGAGAGCTGAACAAATGTCCATGCGTTCAAATGTCTCAAGCTCCCAGTATGAACACCACTCTACGTTGAGAGACTCTTATAACCCCCTCAAGCACCACCGACTCAAATGTTAAAGCCACATTGGATATATGCTTATTTTTCAAAGCAACTCTTTTTCTGTACATCATTAAAGGGTCCTGGGTTGTCTTAACGGAACCAGCGCTGGACAGACGCAACATTGATAGATGTTTATTGGATGTATGTTTATTATTATAGTAGAGAATACCCAATGAGCTTGCAAGCTCTAGGTGCGGGATTCCTAGAGGTGTGGGATTCCGAGAGGTGTGGGATTCCTGCCTGTGACACAACAAGTGTTGGCTGGCAAGCAGAATGCTTGCCAGCCG
>JAZEWT010000008.1:18901046-18928527 GCA_036362905.1 Mordacia mordax | reverse complement strand
ATCTCTGTTTTTGTGGACATACGCAGGGTGTGGAGGAGACTGCAGACAAAACCACGATGGAACTCATCGTCATTTGGTCGGGGATCTCCTTATGAAAGTGGCAGCACGATGGGATGATTTGTCCGATGAGGTCATTGGGTTTTTGTTACTTGGCAGACAATGTACCGCAGTATTATCGTGGCGTGTACGAGCGGAGGAGCAGTGTTTATACACTGCGCTACGAGTTCGGTGATATGAGTTCGATTCCCATCCACGGCCGACTTAAAGTGATAAATACATCTGAACCGTTTATGGGTCTCCCTCTATCGACTTCAGAAAGCACTAAGTGGCGTGTGTTAGGATCAGAAATGGGGTAACAAATGTGGCAAGGCATGGTAGTGACGAGACTACCTATTCGTGCTCAATTCCCTGCTTGAATAGGCGCTCTCAAATAGCACTTGCCCCAGCAGCTTAAAAGTCTACATGGGGAAGCGTTGTCTTTGGAAATACGCGGAGGGGGGGGGTGTGTGAGGAACATTTTCGCTGTGCTTTGTGTGCTTCGATGTGAAAAGAAACACTGGCAGCGTCAGTCTGCGCTCCGTTTCGAAAAAGCAAACGCGCTGGGCTCGGCGACTCTCGATTGCCCGATCTCACATCCATCGTCCCGACGGCTGCCTCGCATCAGCGTGTGGATTTCATTAAAGCCGGCGCTCAGCCGTACTTAAGGAAGGGTCGCGACCAGCTTGCGCTTGCTGCTGCCGCCGCCCGACCTGTACCATATTCTGGTATCGATCACTAAAACCTAAACTACTGAAATAACACGAACCCAAATTGCTTCGCGTTCCTGTTAAACGTCTATGTCACCGTCCGCGGCATAGCGCCACGGTTTACCGTGCACATAACAATTCCTGCTGCCAATTCCTTTACTGCTCGCACTTATCAATAAACGAAATCGCCTCCCGGATTAAAAAAAACCATCATTCAATCGCAGTTGAAGAGCCGATGCACCGACCGACCAGCGACAAACAGCGCGACCGTGCTTAAGTTGGAATATATGTGTCGAAGGCTCTTGGATTGAGCAAGGTTATGAGAACCTGGGGAAGACACACAATGGGATGCAATTCTAAAACCAAGCGATAGGAGAAAAAAAATCAGAGAGGGAAGTGTTTTTGATCAACAGTGTAGTACTTGAATAGCGTGGATGAGATAGAAGGAGCCAGTGTGGGGAGTTTGAGCTTCATCTTTAAACTCATTCTCTGAACCTCTTTCAGGAAACCGTCTCCTTATTGCCACGAGGATACAGTTGCTGGGAATGCTTTCAGACAACCGACCGACACTCTTTTCTCAGCAGCATTGACTTGAAAATATGTCTGGGAGTAAGCTTGGGGGCACAGGTGGCGTTTGACTTTTGGGGTCCTGTGCAAGAACCGAACTCCATGTGGTCAGTACTTTATTTTGCAATGATTGACATACGCGGACAATTCTGAGGCTACACTGCTGGAAAGAAAAATACACTGCGTCAAATTCAGTGTTGTAATTCACTTCTATGCTACCCACCTTTGACAACCAACTCTGTTGTAAAGTGTGGTGAATTCGTTAGACAATGACAAACATGTCGAAAAAAACTATTTTTGTACAATATAATAATTGCATTTACAGAGCGCTTTTCACCCGATATAGCTCATATAATGATAATAATACCATTGAATCATCGTCATACAAGATTGATTTCTGATATTCACGACACGTAGCCGAATAGCTTTCTACGAGTTCCCTTAATGTTTTTTTATTTTCTTTGCACTTCCACACAGGATAGCTGAGGGTTAATCGTGTGATAAATGTGACACCAACACTTCCATGCTAATCAAATATGGGGCCCCGCTTCAGTCGCGAGACTTCCCGTGGAGAGGTTCAACTGATGGAGAGGACACCCCTTAGTGCTGGTGTTAGACAGGAAGCTAAAACAGCCCGGTGTATGTCCGGCATCCCCACTCAGGGACACGCGTATGAAGAACACACACACACATCACCTATAGCCATGGCCAATATTTCCATTTCACATAAATCCATTTTGACAAATGCATATACTGGAGGTCCACTTTGTCTCCCCGTGTCTCGTTTGCACATCCATTTATTCGCTCACTCATGTGTGCACGCACTTATCCGTCCAGCCACTCGCTCGAATGCGTAGTCATTTATTCACTGAAATGGTCACTGAAATATTCAACCTCCCGTCCACCCACTCGCTTGCTCACCAAATTGCTTTTCTGCTCTCGCGTTCTTTCTCTCAGCATTGTTACTCATTCTCTAGCTCTGTCACACTCGTCTATTCTTTCGCTCGCTCATTTCATTTAATTCTCTGCCGCCAGAATGCACACTGTTAGCACAGCACGATGCTCATTTCAAGAGGACCCTTTTATGGAGTTACTTCTCACCGCTCTTACAACAATTATTTGGTCATGAAGAGGGCCAAAAGAATCCAGCGGAGGCAAATAATTACTGAAGAAAATTTAGTTTTGGAGCAACTGTGAGACCAAAGCAAAACAGGCAACACATTGCTTTACGCAGTTACCTAAATTAAAATCTGCCAAAGAACCCCACTTTCAACTCCAAAAATGAACAAAATTTAATTAAGTCGCGGCCCGTCATTGCCAAAATCTCTTGGCTCATGCCCTGACGCCATGGGTAATTTTGCTACAGTCAATGTTTGCAGAAAGAGTAGCAGAATCTGTAATGCGTACACGTGACCGAGATAATGCTGTAGACGTTC
This sequence comes from Mordacia mordax, assembly GCA_036362905.1. Lineage (NCBI taxonomy): Eukaryota > Metazoa > Chordata > Hyperoartia > Petromyzontiformes > Petromyzontidae > Mordacia > Mordacia mordax. The sequence goes on along the minus strand of JAZEWT010000008.1, from coordinate 18,925,778 downwards.
TTTCAAAAGAAGAGCAAACTACCAGTCTGCGTGACCCCTTCATGTCCTATTTTCCCAGGATAATATTATTTTTAGGGTGGTTGTCCTGATCTTTTCCAGGGGGACGTTAGAAGCCCCTAGTTTTTGTCAATCATGTAAGAATGTAGAACTAAAGAAAATGCATGCACACGTAACTATCCCCTGTAATGTATCATGAGATACAGTTTTTCACTGTCTCTGATGTCCTGTTGTTTTTTGTAGCTGGAAGGCGGAAACCCTACCCTTAGAGAACACTGGGTGACATTATGAACTTTGCACCTGGGCCTACAAAGTATTTTCCCCTTAGGGCCAAAACTTGAGCTTAATCCTTTAGCAAATGTTTGATGGATTTTTTGTTAACTCCTCAAAAAGCTAGTAATGATGCTACTACTAAAGCAAAGCAGTACAGTTTTTAAACATTTTAAACAACCTAAACATACCCCCCCCACACACACACACAATTTTGCAAGAGATCTTCTGGTTATTTTCGTCAATTAACATTTCCATTTGTAATGCAAGACTTCCCCTGAAGCCTTGGCCCAAGTCTAGGATAACAGAACGCATGCTTGGGGTCATGATCCCAGCGCGGCGTTACCTGCTGCCTCGAAAGAAAACGAAGCTTTCTTTACGGGAATGGTCCATGGTTACAGGTCGGAGGTCAACTATCAAAGACAGAGTGGTATGTTTCCATCGTCTTTTAAAACAATTAAGCCTCACCAGAAGGAAGCTTCCCATAATTTAGTCAAGAAGTAGTTTTTTGCCCCCCTTATTAAATCACCCAGTTTTAATGCTAAATAAAGCTTCTCAGCACTGTAGTTTTTCAAATCTGACAGCATGAAAAGCCAATTCAGCGCTTTGTTACCCTCGGGTGAAAAGCGCTCTAGAAGTGCAAGCATTATTATTACAGTCTGAGAACAGAGGACAGCTATACGGAGGTCTATTCAAAATAATTTTTTGCAGTTATTAAACTTAAAACAATCGGATTTATTTTCACCCCAGCCATCCAATAAAACCTTCAGTCAGCGTAAGCTGTCAACAGCCAAAATAAAAAATATATACACTTTAAATACACTGTAAAAAAGTAAAGGAATGAGTGTCACTAAACACTGCCTGTGTGACAGTAGAATACACTATTCTTGGACAAAACGGTTACGCGGTCTATAGCAAATGCACAAATAACCCGCCATCAGGGTTCAACTCAAATGGCGAATGACAGCTGCAATTTTCAATGCGCTTGGAATTAAGATCACGTCTAAATGTAACCACATCTCATGACACTGTGATGTACCTCGGCTCACCGATTCTGTGCAGAGGCAGTCAATGATTAGCTGTACGAAGGCGAAGAGTTTGAGCCTGGACTTAAACAGGGGCACGGAGTGGACAGCGGGGATGTCTTGAGCAAAGGGTTCGCAGACCAAGCACAGCGGTCGAATGAGCGACCGCTCACACGTGAACTGACTCTGGCTTCCATTGTAACACATTGCAGTAAAGGATAGATATCTCCACAATAACCTCCCTATGCCATGTTGGTAAGTGTAACGGATCAATACTTCTCATCGTGGTGCAGTGAGTAGCACTGCTGTCTCACAACAAGATGTTACCAGGTTGGATTCCTGGTTTGGTTGTTTTTCTGCGTGCAATTTGCATGTTCTCCCCATGTCCGCTGTGGGTTTTTGCCGAGTAATTCGGTTTCCTCCCATATACAAAGACATGTTGCCCAGGTCAATTGTCCCGACGAAGTTACTCCCGGTGCACCGAGGTACAGTAGCTCGTTTACCCCCTTCCAGCTGGACAACTGTTAAAAAAGCCACATAGCTCAACGGTTCCTTCCAGCTTAAATAAAATCAGACTGACTGAGGGTCAGTGGAGGTTTGATGAAGCAAGGGGACGTTATCAAGCGCCCGTGATTTTATCTCTGTCCGTGCATCAAACTCAAGTCACCGGGATCAGAGTGCAGGGTTCAGAGTGCAGGGTTCGGAGTGCAGTGCGCTATAACCACAACGCCACCGCATCACCCAAAGGCACTGCACCACAAGATTATGGAGGTGAAGCGATAACAACAGTCATGCACGGCAGTTCGTGACCTCACTGATAACGCTTATCTTTAGAATAACCTGACACGCTGCCGGAGTTGAAGACGTATGTGTCGTACTGTCTGGTAATTCTTTACGGTAAGTAAGCATGAAGACCCCACCACGCTACATTTTTTCATCCCCCAAGAAGATTATTATTGCGTTATTCTAGAGTCTACTCGCTAAAGTTCCGGCACACTTTGCAAGCTATCAAATCCATCAAGAAACATTTGGTTCAAGTGAATGACGTTTTGAGTGTGAATTTTGGAGAAAGAAAAAAATACCTAACAAAATAAAACCTAATTAAGTTTCGTAAAGGTTTGCTTTTGCCGTCTTGCCAGTCGTTCTGAGTTATAATTCATTTGTGTTTTGACACTTCTTGTCTTCGGAGACTGGACGACGGAAATATAAACTCGAAGCCGCGGCGAAAGGTATGTTTTTCTTTAAACGAAAACGTCAGCGATAATTACGCTGACAATCCTTGCTTAGCTTTGTTCGTCCTCCAGTCCGATTCGCCGCGTCGCTGAACCATAAATACGAACGCTAGAGCTGCTGTCCAGGAGAGCAACACATATTTTACGCAAGATGTGAAGTCACATACTAGTATCTGAAGTCACGTACTAGTATCGCTTTTGTAACTTTAATCGGTTTCATTCGAATGTTATCCATAAAATGAATTCTATGGTTTAGGTTACGCAAAAAAATGTGTCGTAAACCCTCCTCCACCCGACACAGCCAATTCGTAAGGGGTTTGTCACGTGAACTGAACGTGCCAATTCTTCATTTTCAGCTTGGTTTGCTCTCCAATGCACCGGTGTGCTGAGATAGTGAAGAGTTGGCACGTTCTGTTCACGTGACAACAACCTTACTCATTGGCTGTGTCGGGTGGAGGAGGGTGTGCGACACAATTTTTTAGTGCCCTAACCCAGAAATGTGTTTTTTTTATGGATAGTATCGGTTTTCACTGCTGAATGTACGAGGATTGCTTTCAAATGCTGTTCTTTCGGGATAGCCGTGTCGGGCGCTCCCCCTCTGTCCATCGCGACGTTTCACCTCCCACACTGGAGCCATCCTCAGGCGCTGTGACCGCGTGCTTGCGACTGAGTCACAAGCACCCGACGTGGAGCAATCATTTATTAAGCGAGCGCAGTTTTCACGGTGCGAGCGCTAAAACGTTCGATTTTGTATTGGTAATAAATCGGATTTGGTGCAAATTTAGTGAAACTAACGCCATACAGAACTATTTGTAATCCAAATATTAAACCGTGTTCATGCAATTTCACGCATTCCACTTATGTATTCAATACATATGTATAAGGATTTAATTTGCTTTAAATGCATGCATTGTTCAAAGATGTATTAAATATATTAAAATATCAAATGAATAAGATTGCAGTAGACCCACGCTTGAGCAAATAGTTAATGTAAGAGCACATTTGTAATTAATAGTATGTGTGCTACATGGTTTACAGCTTATTAAGCAATGCAATTAAGTCTTTATTTAAAACCATGTTTATTGTTCATGTTATTGCGAGCGTGTCATTGTCCCACGGAGCCGGTTAAATAATGAACAAAAATAAAATCGGTTATGAAAACTAGAATATAAATGCCATACACAATAACGTAAGTGCAGTAAAGAGGATAGCTGTGATACATGGGATAGTGCATGGTACCAGAAACTCTTTGTCTCATTGTCAGCAACCACTTAGTCCTGTACAGGGTCGCGGTAAGCCGGAGCCTATCCCGGCAGACACAGGGCGCAAGGCAGGGATATACCCACAATTGGACACCAGTCCATCACCGAGCACTGCGGGCAATTTAGTCTGCAAGCCAATTAACCTATGCAGCAGCATGTTTTTTGGACTGTGCGAGGAAAACGGAGTGCCCGGCGAAAACCCACGTGGACACGGGGAGAGAACTCGCAAACTCCACACAGAAAGGCACCCGAGCCGAGATGGGCGGCACCGTGGCCCAGTGGGTAGCGCTGTCGCCTCACAGCAAGATAGTACTAGAAATTGTCGAGTTTAATTTTGGGCCAGTGTGTCAGCCTCCTCTGGACAATTCCCTACTTCACAAAAACTGCATTGACGAGTGTGGCGAAGTATGGTTAAACGGTCAGAATTCTAACGATGCCTCCAACGCGTGAGGTGAAATGACAAGGAGGAACGCTCGACGCGACTATTCTGGAACGGCAGCCCTTGGGAGAAATCCTCATCACACATCTGAGCGGTGAAAACCGACATCAATACATTTGCTCAAACAGCGCCGCGACCAACATGACAACATGGGGAAGCATTCATTAAGCAGATAATAAATGTATTACCCGCTTTCGAACAGGCAAAACTCCCTCTACATCGAATGGCCAAAAGGATAAACCTTGTCAAGCATTGTTCCACAGTGCATTGCTCTCAATGCCTGTTTAAATATGACCTCATACCCCTGCTCCCACCCAACACCATCTACATGAGCCTCACACCATCTCCTACAAGCACCTGTTGCTGAGAGCGAGACTGAAGGGATGAATAAGAACAACCCTACAATCAAAAACCAATCCACGAGAATTCTTCTGAATTCGATATACGAAATTCATTCCAAGATTTATGTTTAGTGGTGGCACGGTGAATAGCGCTGTCGTCTCACAGCAAGAAGTCCCCGGGTTCGGTTCCTGGCTCGGGTACCTTTCAGTGTGGAGTTTGCGCGTTCTCTCTCTCCCCGTGCTCGCGTGGGTTTTCGCCAGGTACTCCGGCTTCCTCCCACCGCCGAAAGACACACTGCTGCCTCAGTTAATTGGCTTGCAGACTAAATTCTGACAATGAAACCGCTTAGTCCTGTACAGGGTCGCGGTGAGCCGGAGCCTATCCCGGCAGACACAGGGCGCAAGGCAGGGATATACCCACGATGGGACACCAGTTCATCACCGGGCACTGCGGGCAATTTAGTCTGCGAGCCAATTAACATATGCAGCAGCGTGTTTTTTGGACTGTGGGAGGAAGCTTCAAGATGCCAATTGCACACACAAAAGGCACCCGAGCTGGGAACCGAACCCGGGCCCTTCTTGCTGTGAGGCGACAGCGCTACCTACTGGGCCACCGCAGCACGAAAATGTTTCTGCAAATCTGGGACATTCACAATGGTGTGCGGTTTTTTTGTTCTATTTCTCCCAGCCTTGAGGCCCACACGTGGGACATCGTGCATTCGGAGTCAAGAATCACGTTATTCTTGGCTTAGAATGTTTGCTTCCTCCCATATAAAAGGGACTTCAAAATAAATAAACAATTCTCCGTGGCGTGCTTTTGCAAGCAAGGCTCTCTGCTCCAGAGGGAAACTGCAGGATATTTTTGTGCTCCGTATAAATTCCCTTGAAAACATTATTATTTAAAAAAAATACCCTATGTCGTCTATGACAAACGACAAGAGTTTTCGAGCAGTTTTCTGATGAAAAAAACTGCTCCTCGCTAAAGAGGTGCAGATTTGAGACTTTTTTTGCATGTTCAGCACTCAGTTCGTTTGGATAGCTTGGAGACCCCTTACGGGAGGGTTTTTTTCTTTGAAAAAAAAGTCAGTTCACGAAAACATTTCATTTTGTTTAAAATTGGACAACTGACCTATTATTTTTACAGGTTACCAAGGGTGTTTTTCTTTACTCCTTTAATGTGGGTGTGGATATATATAGGGGACATTTCATATAACATTTTTGACAACTCAGCAGGAGTAGGAAGACATACGTTGTGTGGGGGAATGGTTATTTAGACAGCAGGGACAACGCAGATGAGGCATCTTGCACAGCCGCGTAGCGTGGTCAGCACGGGACCCTGGGTTCCAGGAATTAAATGCTGCCCCCTGTCTCATTAACCGCCCCCCCCCCTCTTTTATCGCCACACACGTGGGCCTTCCCTGCCCGTGCATCACAGTTGATCGTTCCACTGCCTGCACAATCGATGGCCACGCAACTGGTGACCCTGCACAGCACGTCATTCCATACCCAACAAGACACTTGATTAGTAACTGTGTTTAGTTTTTACTTAAAGCTGGGGGACTTTTTAATTTTATTTTGGGTGATGTCCGTTAACATTGTTCATCCATTTTAAAGGGGAAATCATTTCCTGGGCTTGGCAGTGTCTTGATCGGAGCTCAAAGATTTGCTCGCCCACCCGCGCTCGCAGTCGTATACAAACTCATTATACGCCGTCATGGACCATTTTGAGTAGATCATATACAAGCCAAACGTCGTCTCCACTTACATCATCGAATATTTGTTTAGCAAGCCTAACCGCTGATGAGACCCAGAAGGATAAGATCCAGCAAACTATGCTGGATAATAACAATGATCTTAAAGCCACCCGACAGATGGACTACGGAGAATGGAGTATTTTTTGCATGTCGACACGAGCGTGGCAGAGAGTGAAAGCAAATTCTGCCGCCAGATGAAGCAGGCTGGCGATGTCCACTTGTTGACACAAGGGGACACAGGATGCTCGACGTGCCAGTCACAAAGCTGCTCACTGAACCAGGCAGCTTCGTGCAGATGGGACGGAGTCATCCCGAGTGTTAAGTCATTGGAGTCGGTGACACTTGCCAGCTGCAAATGATGTGGCAATCGACATTGCTGGCTCATTTGTTTTCTCTTATTTTATGTCCTATTATTTATCGCTACTATTTGACATTGGGTTGAACTGTCCTGATGTTGTTGTTGTTGACATGTCGCCATTCTCTCCACAGCTCGGATTTGTAAAAAAAAAAACCCAAAACTAATTATTGTTGCTGATTTGCTGTTCTTATGTCGTCGTTGTTGACATGCCGTCTCTCCGCAGCTCTGTGCAGCGCTTTGTAACCCTCGGATGAAACGCGTTCTAGATATGCAATTATTATTATTATTATCTTGTGATACACGCATCAAATTGCGTAAGAAATTGTCTTTTTCAAATCTCCTTCACATATTGAATATTGCTATAGGTTCATTTGACCCCCTTCAGCTATTTCAGAAGAAGAACTCGTAGTGAAGTGAAATTGTGAACAGGAAGCCTACACCAGACAAAAGAAAGCCATGTCTGGTGTAGACCAATCAGTTTGAAGGACAATGCATATGTTATCAAGGCTTCCTGTTTGCATATTTCGCCACAAATGTGTAGCTTTTACAAACTCGACACTTTGTGAAAGGTGTCTATTTTGGTGTTTTAAGATCTTAACACCTGTATTATTGCCAGAAATCGTAAAAAACCTTTTCGACTTGTTACATATGTACACTGGCAAAAAGTACCCATAGCTTAAATTGTGAACATTCATTGAATCTTGGGGCAGTGGGAAAGGCAAGATTATACCTGATACGAAAAAAAGCCACGACACAACTATTCATATATAAAAATGTACAAATAAGGTTTAAGAAGGTCACGTACATAGATTAAATATCAGGAGGCTGGTATTAAAGTAGCTCCTGAACTCAACCAAATGACCTAAACAACATAGTACAAAGGTCACAGAGGTAATGACTCTGCAATTATTAAAGAGTCAGTGGCACTGACACATTTAATAGCAAGCCCTTTTAGAAATTAGAGACTGCAAGTTGAAGCGACGTGAGAATAGGTTATTCTATGACAGGGTATAAATGGCATTTCAACATTTATTTGCAGGCATCACGGAGCCCACAATCACGCGAGCATCCAGCCAATGTTGTTTTTTATCCGCGCAATCTCCACAAAGAGCCAAGAACATCTTAGTTTAACTCTTCACTGTAATTCTTATTACGCTCCGCCATGGCATTTTATATGAAACCCGTATTTTCGTGAAGGCATCAGATTTCACGAGGGAGGCTCTGCGATGCGGAAAGGACCCCAGACATTTTTTCACGAGACTTTGAAATCAAACTTCATTGCTGGATGTGCCGTACGTTAATGTAATTCTAGCCTTCGCTCAATATGAATGAGTATGTGCTTTAACTAAGAATTACACAACTTGGAGTCTCATGGAATTCACAACCGCCTTCTCAGCCACTCCAATGGGCTATTGACACAAAGGGTGGCTACTTATTTCCGATGTACCATTTCCCCTATTTTCTGCCCACCATTCCTTAACCCATAGAAAGTCTATATTCTCTGCTGACCATCTGCCCTCTCCTCTTTCCCTTGACGCACCACTTGTCATTCACACCGAGTAAAAATAATGCCCTTGATTTTGCTCAGGAAAGCCTCACTCAAGACCATTTTTTCAGGAGCATCCTGCATTGAGATGTTTGGCCAAGTCTATTAACGATTGTTTGCGTGCAGGACGAAGCCACAGTACAGTACTGGGAGAACACGTACTTGAGGGTTAACGCTTAAAGCTCCTCATAGATTCAGCAATCTACTGCTATACAGTCATCACCTGGCCCTCTCACGGCCAAAGCCACCAACGACTGGCATTATCAAAGAGGCTCACATTCAGTTACCAAGTCTCGTCAATTGTCGAAGTGTAACAAGATTAGACGCATTCACAGTGATTTTGTTCGAATTCATATGCGCCCGGACATTTTACGGTCTCGTGAAACGTGTCTTTGAAGCATCCATACTCGAGGTCTCCACTTTTCTTTTGTTACCTATTTGTGACCAAGGGAAGCATCAGGCTGGAGATATGCGAACCCTGCGCAGCGGAAGGCAGTGGCGTGGCGTGGTTTGCACGGGCCCTGGTGCAAACATCACGCGAGGTCCGTTGTTTAATAGCCTCCCCTGTTCGTTATCCAGCACCTGGACTCATCCCAGCCACGGGTCCCCCGGGGCAGTTGCACCCAACAGCTATGCCACTAATTGGAGGGTTTCGGTAAGGGGGCTCAAAAGTTCTCTTATTTTCACCACGCTACATATGTAGCCCTGGGCCAACTCCAACGGTCACGATATTGATGGGTCAATGTGCACCTCGTGACATCAGCCGCTTTACCACCAGCCTGGGATCCAGCATTAGCACCACATGGTAGGAGACCGCGAACGTGCAGGGGTTAAGTTCATTTGGCCGAACCTAATGCATGACCCCACCACATTCCAGCATACAGTTGTCTCATTGTCCTTCTACCATCGAAAATAATATGGCAGGGTGTAAAATTTGTTGAGTCGGCAGTCTACATCCTGTCCATGTGAGTTATACACGCACTCGATGTAATGTGTGATGGAGGAACCGAGCCAATGATCACAATTATGCCTTTTTGATGTTTATATATCACCCATTGTGCTTATTATTCTAACTACATTAAGCTTCATCCAAGGAAGAGGTGTTTGTTCCAGATAACTTCCTAACTGCATATACTGTGGGAGATTGTGGGTGGTGGATGGGTGGAAGAGTACAGAGCAAGCGGTTAGGAGTGCCGGACGGATGGGGTGCGGAGGAGAAAGGGACAAGGCCACCGGGTTAATGGGGACTAGGGTTACAACCTTTGCTAATTTTCCCAGGACATCCTTTTGTTGAGGCAGCAGTCCTGGTAAATCTCTACATTTTTCGAGGCCACTGAAAGTCCAGGTTTTTGTCAGTTGCATAATAACACACCACTCAAAGCTATAATTGCAACTGCAATTGCATTCATACAGTGCTTTTCACCCGAGGGTCACAAAGCGCTGCACAGAGCTGCAAAGAGAACGGCGTATAGATTTGGCACAAGAAAATGTGAGGTGGAAACCACTGATGGGAGCGGATCCACCAACCCTCATCTCCACGTTCAGAAAATGATGAGGATCACGGTGGATGGATTACATACATTCACACATGTTGTTCTCTCTTATTCTGGTATTGCAAAATATTCCTTTCCTCTTCCCATGAGACGCCCCTTTTTTGCATCTCAGAGATGACAACCACGGTGAAAACACACACACACACCAGCTTAGACCTGACTATGACCGGTTTGTTTCAGGCCCAGAACCAGGCTTAGGATGGCACCAACACCAATACCAAACATTGGTCTGTGTAAGGCAGTTGTTTTCAACACATGAGCTGCATTTCATCAGGAAGATTATGACTATCGTTGCAATGTAGTCAAAACATCTCTCTAAATATAAAATTCAGCCCTTGTCCATGAATGTACGTGTGTTGCTGTTGCTGCAGTGTTGTTGTGAATGGCAGCAGCCACACCTATGTGTGTTTAGAGTTGAGGTGGCTCAGACCATGGGGATTTGGGAGCTCATTGTGAGACCGACTAAAAAAAAACCCTCCAGACACTGCAGGAAATGTTGCTTGTGGCTCAGCAGGAGGCAAGGTAGGACCCAAGATTACGCTACTGCAGTCCATGTCAATTCTCCATGTTTGGGTAAACTTTGTTAAAACAAAATTATAGACGGGAGTCCCGTTTTTTTTCTCTCCCAACGGCACAAAACCATCCACGTAAACATTGTTTTTACACATGTCCGAGACTTTATCCAGCAGACACATTTTCAAAATTAATGCGCCGGAAAGGTAGCATCAATAGATAAAGGTGCAGTCACGCAAAGGCTTGTCCACGCCACCGTTGGTGGAACCACTTCGTTCAGAGGGCGCTCTAAGAGAGCCCCTCGACGGAGTGTTTGGCCTACTCTGCCACGCTTACCGGCTGTCCTGGAAGAGGTGGAGTTACCAAGACACGTGAACGCATCACGAATGGCGATGCTGAACGACGAGCTTTCTCTTGTGTGTAAACACTTGCATTGAAAATGTTGAAATGTACACGGTTACATAACACAGTGTCTGAGCTGCACGGTGAACTCGGTGATCCGAATTTGAATCCCATGCTCCTGTGCACCCCCCCCCAACCACCCTGTTCGCAAACCTGCATTTGGCCAGCGTGGTGAGGTATGGTCAAACATCTAAGATCGATCCAGTGCGCGGTTGCTTTCATCCAGCAGCGGACTGACATCATTACAAGTGTTATTCACAACACCGTGTGTATGTCGTCTATAACGGTCGATTGTTTGATGAAGTAACAATTACGAAGAGACAGACACAAACTCGCAGAGCACAGACAATGCATCAAGATTGTATTTTAAGCCAAAAATAGACCTTACCTCGTATAATCTCCATTGGCTTCCTGCAGAGGAAAAACAGAGGACATTTTTTTTAATGTCATGCCTTTCAAACCATAGCTTATTATTTTGTTTTCTGTTATTTTACTCAGAGCAACACAATGTTGTATTCGTTTCATTTCTTGCGGTTGATTTTAAAAATCACATCATTCTCATGAACACAGGCAGAGCAGAGTTTATTTTTGTTATTCCTTTAGGAAGCCTGGCATTTAAAACCTGCATTCTCAGACACAAGCTGTGGTGGAAATAAGCGTAGGTGGCCACGTATTATTTTAAAGCCAAATTAAACGGAGCGCAGTACCTTTAGAAATAGCTACAGTACACGTGTGGGCTACATAACGTTCGATGGGATAGTCGGGGCTGATTTGGGTTTAGGAGCCCCTCAATGTATTATTCAATTCTATCCCCCCAAGGGTTCATCAGCAGCCGTGCCCAATAGCACACATCCCATTGCTGTTTACTTCGAGTGATTTAAATCAATTAGCGTTTTTTTATGCGATCTAAAAATGCGTAAGCTAAATCAAGGCTATGTTTGCCGCGCCACAGGTCACAATGTAGATATAACGAAGCAAGCGTTTTAAAGTATGCACGTCAGCATTGAGGGTACCCTGTTCAGATATTTCATTAGCACTAATCTTATCTGCACAACACCAAGGCTTTTTTTGGATTTTTTCACCTTTACTTCTCACTTCAACGATTACTCTGCTTTAAAATTGTAACACCGTTTCAACTTCAAATTCCCACTTTCGCATTAGCCCTCTTCCACGCTCATCCTGACGTCAGAAGAACGTGTTACACCGTTGGAACAAAGTCGCCGTTCTGGCATACATTCTGCCAGTATCGATAATTCTACCGTACTAAGATTTTAATTGCCAAATTGCCTACAGGGTAACGATTTCGCAATATCATCGCGTTTAAACCGATACAAAGCAGTAGACAAGGATATATTTTTTTCGGGGGGGATAAAAATCTGAAAACTCGGGCTACAGCTCTTCAAGACCTTGCGTTAATCCGTCCGGGAGTAGTCACTGTGTCACGAAAATACCCTTGGCTGCACCAGGCCTCAAGCGGTGTGCCAATAACCATGTCCACGGTCATGTGACCCCCCCTCCTGGCCCTGGATATTCCGCGGAGAAAGGGGCCGCTGTGGGTAGGCAAGGAAGGTGCGTGGGTTTGGAATGATTGTGCAGGCGCGGCAAGGCGCTGTGGTGAGCGTCAAGATGAAATCGAGCAGAACCGAGCCGCCCAACCTCCAATGACCATCGCCATACCTTGTGCCTATTTACGTCTTAAATCGTGGATGCTGAGCGTAGGGCCCCGCAGCACACAGTGTAAGTGGATGGCAACGAAGTGAAATAACGATTGCACATCACATACATGTTAATGTGAAGGCTGCATTAAGTGAGGTTACAGGCACTTGGGAAAATGAACGGTGGGATGGAGTTCCAAAGAGCAGCAACGAGACCTTGGACGATTTCACAGCAGCTAAAAGCTGATGCATTCTGCGAACTGAGAGAGGCTACAGGAATTTGATTAAAAAAATGGTCGACAGACTGGAGTTCCGATTTGAAACAAGGTGGCGCAGTGGTAGTGGTAACATTTGTGCCTCACGGAAAGAAAGTCCTGCCAGAAGCGGTTTGATACCCGCCTTGGGCGCCTTCATGTTATGTGTTCTCTGCCTGATCTGTATGCACTGCCTCCGGGTTGCTCCCACAATGAACAAATCACTCCCTAATTAATTGGCTGATATCATCATAATATATAGGGCGCAGTGTGTCTTCCCCCTCCGGGCTTCTTTGCCATTTCATTGCAAATTTGAGTTGTTCTCTCTTCAAAGAAACAGCTCCAAAATTGAATGAATGTGCCACGTGTTAGAAACTGTATTTAATATAATTTAAATATAACATTATCCATGCACGCGAAGTGCGGAACCTGAGCAGAGAGTTATACTGGTGGCTTAAATCACATGTAGCACCACATCAAGGCACCAATTTAGACAGGCAAGGTGCTCGTTACACAATGACGTTGCATGCCGTGGGCTGCGCACACACACAGGCTGACCCCATTTATTCTTCGACCTTTCTCGTCATCAAAGGGCACAACCACCATTATTTTGTCTCCAGCCACTGTGCAGTAATTGTTAGGTTTCATATCCAGCGCCACTGCTTGCTAGATCGATGTGTACAATTGGGTGGTAGAGCTGCCCTGCGGGGCGGCACGGTGGCCCAGTGGGTAGCGCTGTCGCCTCACAGCAAGAACTTTCCGGGTTCGAATCTCGGCTCACGTGCCTTACTGTGTGGAGTTTGCAAGTTCTCTCCCCGTGTCCACGTGGATTTTCGCCAGGCAGTCCGGTTTCCTCCCACAGTATAAAAAAAACCATGCTGCTGCATAGGCTTATTGGATTGCAGATGAAATTGCCCGCAGTGCCCGGCGATGGACTGGCGTCCCATCGTGGGTGTATCCCTGCCTTGCGCCCTGTGTCTGCCGGGATAGGCTTTGGCTCACAGCCACCCTGTACAGGACTTAGCGGTTTTTGACAATGAGATGACAGATGAGTTTCCCTGCGTGCACGGCACACATTCTTCACACAACTGCACCCTCAAGAAGTCGTCTGCAACCGTTCATTTTTTCATGACACGTAAACAATGCGCACGGGTAAAAGCCACAGCCATGGCAAGCGACCAAGTGAAGAGTGGCACAGGACGATACAGAAGTCGGCCGTTTTTTGTTGGATAAATTTAAGCGAATAAACTTTTCAGCCATTTTACAAATGTATTGATTTAACTTATGTACATATTTTAAATCACCACTTCCTGCGCAGCTAATGGAGGTAAATGACAACTTGGCCGAGCTCCAACACGATTATAATTTTACTTTGCCACACCTGACAGAAAACAACAGGGCCCATGTAAATGGCAAGGCTGTACGGAAATCCAAAAATTATCTTCAAAAAAGTACTCGCGACAGAAAGCCAGCGCTAGGAAAAATATATTTTCACCAGACTCATTCATTTTCGGGTTGCTTTTCTTTTTTTTTGTAGCCTTATTTATTGTTTTTGCTGTTCTTTATTTTTTGGAGCAGCTGGGAAAGCTGGCTCTTGATGTTGAGGGGGCGGGCTGTTTTGTGATGAGTCTGCCGTTTCACGTCCCACCGGGGTAACCTGAGAGCAGGTTTTGGTGAGAGAGAAGCCGAGATTGTGAGAGTAATTCTAGACAGCTGTACAGGCCTCAGGACCCCCAGGGGGTTATCAGAGGGAGAGTTTGTACACGCACTTTACCAAAAGGGGGCAAAAGTTATCTTTGAGTGATCGTACAGATATGTGCTTTAATAAACACTACGAGTACACGTTTGCCCGGGTGTGTGCATTAAATATAACAGGCATTAAATATTTTTTTTAAAAACATGCTTTAATAGAGTGTGTGTTCTCATGTGATCGAAGAGGTAATATAAAATCCAAAATCACCTGCCAAACCAGATTTTGCACAGTGCAAAATTCAGATGGGGTGGCTCTGAGTGCAGCTCGCATACATGATTAATCTGTCTATAGACCAACCAAACCACTATCCACTTTAAAAAATACTCTGGAGAATCTGGTTCTGTCCATCAAGCAGATGGGCGTGAAATATGCTTCGGTCCTCAGGGTGGTATCAGTTGCTCCCTCACAGCAATGCTTTTACTTTCGGGATGTGTGGTACGGTCACAACCCTCCTGGTCGACACAAAGACTATATTTCCATGGCAACAAGTACACTACATGCACTGATGTTTGTTCGAGAGTTGGAAAATTGTCTACTACTGTGTTTAGAGTTGCTCATCGCAAGTGTTAGGATGACCGACAGGAAAGGAAGTCTTTGTGATTACCGTGGTGTACGTTTGGGTGTTTTATGATTAAATTTATCAAATATGTTATGATTAAAGACTGACTTAGAGCTTGTTTTCTTGTACATTGCTAGCCACAAATCCATTTTGGTCTTGGTTCCACCGGCTGTTGTGCTGCTATTCGGGTCAATGTTTATCCCTAAATCAGATGCACAGGCATGCGTGCGCAAGCGTCCATGTGCGTGGGTGTGTGCGCGCTTACACAAGAGCACCTGCTTTTTGTTTGTGTGTGCCAGCACTGAGTTGTGTGTGAACAGTGAATGGCTGGAGCCATCAGCGACCGCACAATGCACACAGTGGCGGGTATTGTTTATACAATAACAATGCCGGATCACAACTCTGTCTTTATCGCGTGCTTTAACGTGATGTCAACAACGGGTCTAATGGTAATTGTGGATTTGCTTCACTTATTTGAATCGGGGATCGGTGGTGGATTGAACATTGGGCATCAGTACATGGAGCAGTGACCTCATTTCATCCAACACTGGGTTAACTAGGAAACTGTATCAAAACTACATACAATGTCAAATAGTTGCCCGTATATTGTTTTGAGAATTTTTTTACGTTTGAGATTAAGCCTTGAAAATTTTCCTTTTGGAGGCTGTCAGACATTCCGAATCCAAATTTGACATCAGATTTATGAGCATGAAAACTTAAAAATCAAATGTACACCCTTCATAAATGCGGACAAATCATGTTTACTTTTCTACTTTTTCTCACAGAACTACACCCGTTTGTATCTGCTCATTTTAAATGGCATTTCATAAGAAGATTAAAAAAAAACAAAAGATATTGAAATCCAAACGCCTAATTTGTAGATTTTGGGTCCCTTAAAACTGGGGCCTACATTTCTGAACACTTGTGTTTAAACTTAAACTTCTGAAAAGTTTTAATGACATTGAATACAAATGTGGCCTCAAGAACGTTTATAATTAATTTGAGTACTTATTGGATAGCTAAGATGACAGCCTTACAAAGCAAGCCAAGTCGGCTGTTAGTAACTAGTTCTCAACACTTATAAAACAATACACAAATAGCCAGTAGTCAGTCAATAGATATTCGAGATCTCTTCAAAACTTCTGGAGCATAAAATATCTATTATAAACAATGCACTGTTGTCAGATTAAACATCACGCATGTATTATCTCTGCCCTACAAAAGTGAAGGCGTGAAACGGGAGCGTATATTTGAAAACGCATCCAATCTCAAAACATTTCATTCACCCCTCACATATAAAACCATAAACACCGCAGCAGTCTATATGGATAAACATCCACAGACGTGCGGCAGTGTGTAAATATAGCACGTAAGCGCCGGAGACAGTGACGGACGTGCAAAGAGACTGTCAACACAACGTTCTTGGAGGGGAGGGGGTCATTCAAACCGAACCGCACACCCAAGCAAATGGACGTAAATGTGGCTGAGCGGTGGCAAAGCCTCGCGTTTTGAGACAGAAGGCGAACGTGAAAGCCAAAGTGAGATAAGAGGAGGAGGAGGAAAGTGAGAGTTGCATGGGAAAACAAAATGCCCAGCGAGTGGAAGAGGGAGCAGATGTAATGGGACACGGGGTAAACCGAATCAAACACGGCAACAACAAAGACTTTGGCAGCAACCCCATTGCGGTTGCCTCTATGCGAAACGCACAACACACGCTTGCAATGCGTGCTCTGCGAGAGAGACTCGTGACAAATGCGGCAATGGAACCCAGCACTCACTCCTGCACAGCAACTGAACAGCGTGAGTGAATCGGCGAGGCTGGAGCGCTTCGTCCAGTGGCGTTCTCTTAGTTAGGCTTAGCGTTTGAAGTGGTTGTGATTGGCTTCACTCACCTGCAGAATGTAAGCAGCAAGTTCAAAGGCGGTCTCGCTGTCCACTTCCAGTTGTCCCTGCGGAAAGGGAAATGGGAAACGTTTCCCTTAGCCTTCCTGTCCTCGTCACACGAAGGCTTGCGGGGCAAGCGGTTGTGATGTTTCTCCTCTGCGCAGCGAGGATCGAGCGGTAAATGTCCACCCGCCCGTCCCTCCCTCCCTCTTCCTCTTCCCTCTCCCTCTTCCCTCTCCTCTCCTCTCTCCTCCCCTCCCCGCACACCCGTGCCTCCCAACCAACTCTCGCTCTCCACTGAAAACGACCCCTGCACCCCACGACGTGGAGCCTTCAAAAGGATGGCTCGAGACTCCGCTGGAATGTGCCACGACCCTGCGGGGGGTGGGCAAGCTTTAGGGTTTTCCGTACAATTTTACACAGCCGCAATTTTGGCAACAACTTTCAATAACTGACGCACTCTCGTTTCATCGTACCCACAGCATATAGTTGATAGCCTAGACAGAGTTTGCATTTTTTTTCTCAATTTAAAAACAACTGCACACACTCTTTGCTTTTATGGGCTCGCAGATGGTATATCCCGGCACTGCTCCTGACTTGCAGAATGAGCCCACTGCATTCCTCTGCATATAAATCCAACAGCTAGCTCAGCTGTAGGCATAGTCATTAATTGAAGCTGGAAATGCATCAAAGTGAAAATTCCATCTCTCCACTGGTTGCTGGCCCAAGCTCCACCATTTCCCTCCGTGCTATACTTGGCTGGCTCGCCGGCTAGTTGGCTAGATGGCTGGCTGGCTGTCTGTCCAAAAAAACGTCCAAACAGGCTCAGTATTTACGCCAGCTTTGCGCAAACACCGATCAGAAACAATGGGCGCAGAAATGAAAAAAAACACACGGAAGGGTCATAATGGACACAGCTGAACCTAACAGTCAACATATCCTTTAATTGTAGTGGCTGTGAATGCCTTTACGATCACAATAAACAATACAATTCTGCACGGGTTTTTTTTGTTTTTCCTTACAACGCAACGATATTTATTCATACTTTTGTCCAAGTCTTTGTGCCCGGCTTCCTTGCGAATGAGACGTAACAATAGTTTCTAAGTCAAGGAACGGCTTACCGAGTTTACGTATTTATTTGCTTGTGGTGTACGTGGTATAGTGACTGTCTTTTCGAAATGTCGTTCAGTTTAAAGTGGGTGGTTTGCGTGCTGCACCATGAATCGGGTGACCTGAGTTTAATTCCGGGCCACGGCTAACATTCCTGGAGACTTTTAGTTGCTTGGTTTTATAATTTTCCCGCCTTCGCCAAACCGCGCTGACCGGTTTGGTGAAGTGAGAACGTTTGGACTCTATATTGTGTCTAACAACATTAACCAGGTGCTTGTGCGTGCCGCTTCCGCACGCGCATAACGATTGCCACTTAAATGATCTTCTTTAAAATGTCTACGTGAATGCTTTGATAGAGACAAGTGATGTCCATTAAATACAGACGTTCCCCTCGTCGCTCTGTGGTTTCCTCACACCTCTATAACAATGTAATTCGCCCTGGATAAGGGCGTCTCCTAAACAATAATAAATAATAATTACGTTAAGACGCCCTTAGAAATAGATTAATGGCAATGTTTAGATGACGACCTTATATGGATTATCGGCAATGTCTTATAATAATCTATTGATTATGAACGCTATTAAAGAGAGATATATATCTAATAGCAGGAATAAAACACTCATATAAAAATATATAATTTCCATTCTTTATAATGCAGGCTGATATTTCCGAAGTAGCGGACAGCGTCCGTTACTTTCGAAGTCCGTTGAATCGAGGTTAATCACATCGAGGTTTTACTACAAATGCAGGGTGAATTAGCACAGCAGGTTTATCTGTGCATTGAAACAACAAGTGCTAATATATCGAGCCAAGCGATTAATGGAAAAAAACGGTGACACAGGAATATAACGTATATCCTTGGAAAGGGCAACATACTTTAACCATAAACAAAACCCACGACCAAAGTCTAGCAGTAATTCGGGCTAGGTCAGGCCGTTTCTCAGGCATTCTGTACAGAATTTATTGATATATGGTTTGAATATAAACGTTATTGTTGCTCATTTGCCGTTCTTATGTCGTTGTTCTCTCCACAGCTCTGTGCATCGCTTTGTGACCCTCGGGTGAAAAGCGCTTTAGAAGTGCAATTGTTGTTATTAAGTGAATAAACCTCATTTAAAATCTAGCGACGGACCATTGAGTATTAAAGCCTCTTTTTTTAAAACGGGGGCCTGGATCATTAAAGAAAGTATGATTCACATGCAAACAGATGATTAAAGTGGACAGTGTCAAAATAATGAGCGATACAGGAAAAAAACCCCACTTATACTTGACAGACATTAGGCAAAAAACCCCACGTAATCAGTATAATGCTTAAAGTTGATATAAACGCACAAGTGAATTATGATACGGTCACACCAACCTGCGTTATTACACACGCATTAACTGTGTCCATGCTTAAGCCTCTTATGTTGTTTTCCTGTCTTTATTTTGCAATGTGAAATTCCAAACACGTTCATTAAACAAACTTGAGAAAGAGCAAAAAGATCATTAGTGTTGGAATTGCACGCGCTGGGTTATTGTAACCGCGACGAGTGCTCAGTGAATCACCGTGGATTACAGGCACGGCTCTGACTTGCCATGCCAGAAACATGGCCAGAACATGCAGCTCTGTGCAGCGCTTTGTGACCCTCGGGTAAAAAAGCGCTCTATAAATGCAATTATGTCATCCCATTGTCAGAAACCGCTTAGTCCTGTACAGGGTCGCGGTGAGTCGGCGCTTATCTCGGCAGACACAGGGCGCAAGGCAGGGATATACCATCGATGGGACGCCAGTCCATCACGGGTACTGAGGGCAATTTAGCCTGCGAGCCAATCAACCTATGTAGCAGAATGTTTTTTGTACTGTGGGAGGAAACCGGAGTGCCCAGCGAAAACCCACGCGGACACGGGGAGAGCATGCAAACTCCACACAGAAAGGCAACCGAGCCGAGATTCGAACCCGGGGCCTTCTTGCTGTGAGGCGACAGCGCAACCCACTGGGCCACCGTGCCGCCCATAAATGCAATAATTATTATATGAATGTGGAGGATGACAATTCATTGAGCAGGTGACCGTTTTCAGGTGCGGCTTGTGCGCGTGTGGAAACGAGAATGCGCTGATGAGGTTTTCATCCAGAAGTGAATACATCATCATCAGTATCTGCTTAATCCTGTACAGGGTCGTGCGCGTGGGGGGAGGGGAGCCTATCTCGGCAGGCAGAGGGCGTAAGACGGGGCTCTTCCCATGATGTGACGCCAGTACATTGCCGGGGAACTGTGGGTAATTTACTCAGTAGGCCAATTAACCTAGGCAGCAGCATGTCTTTGGACGGTGGGAGGAAAACAGAGTACTCAGCGAAAACCCACGCGGACACGCAATGGGGTTCCTGAATGCAGCTGAGCGTAGTTTGATTCTGAGCTCCCCTTAAACGCTCACCACCGGGGCCACTCGGCCCCGTCGTTGTAATGAGTGACGCGGCAAATCTTGTAGCTCGGAAGCCAATCAAAATAAAATGTTTTTGCGATACTACGCTGGCAGTGGCACGCAAGCACATAAAACAAAAAAAGCTTCGAGAGCCACTGCCTTAAAAGGAAATAATACAGATCGGGCAATGTTTTGGGCAAGAGCGGACATTTCTGTGCAGGTGAAACGTAAAACACAACGGCCCGAAAGGGCATTTTAGGTAGCGTTCCTCTCGAGTGGCAGCGAAAGTGTTAACTCGAACGGACAGACGAGGGTCTGTGAGGCCACTAAGCAGGGGGCTCAAGCGTTTGTGCAGCCCTGGGGGTCAGGTTCTTTAAAGAACCCGCGCCACGGAATAAGTGATACCAGCCGCCAAGGTCTATTTGACGAAGAGAAAAGAGAGAACAGGGGGAGCAAAGAAAATAAAATGAAAACCTGACGCCCACTGCCTTTTTTTTGCGCTGTTCGCGCGTTGCGATAATGTTTCGTGTTCGTCTAAAACTGTGGACAGTACTCGTGTATTGTGTAGAGGTTATATAAGAGTGCCCTTTGTTGTGTGAGTGGAGAAAAGTCAATATTTCAACCGTTGCTCAAGTTGTGTCGTCATATCTTGACTGCAATATGGCACATCGTGCATCCCAGCTGGTATGCTATCTATTATTTTTTTGAGGAGTGCTGATGTTGACCATATGACAACAAGCGTTCGTTTCAGGCTGAGTCAACATAAAGTAGGCCCAGACCAGGTTCAGACATGAGTCAGATATGAATTGTTTGCGAGTTTGACATGTAGGAACCACTATAACACAACTTTCTCCATAAGTTATGTTTATATGTACAGACAGGAGAACCTCGCAAACCGTGTCTCCCATTTGTGCGTTTGCTCCGTAAACCGGTTCGCAAGATCTGCCTTCTCTCCGGCATTTGCCAAACCGGTTTCTGAAACGCCTGATGACGCCTGATGATGCCTTCAAAGGGTGGGCCGCGAAATGTCTCGAATTCGAGCGGCGGAACATTCGACACGGCTATGCCGTAAGAACAGCCACGGAGAGTAAATCTCAAGCATCTAACGCCGAACAAACAAAAATCCCATACAGGTGGCCATGTGATGCGAGCATCTGCCTTGCGTTGGTGAGCGTGAGCGTTTGATTAACCGCAGCCTTCCCTCCTCGACCGCGAATGGTCCCCCCTTGCAAAGGCCCCCATTGTTGGAAAAGCCCCTGATTTGTGTGAGAGTGGTAGCGTCGCACTTTGCGTCGGCAGCAGATGTGGCTCATTAAAGGGTGCCCAGCTCTTTTTTGTCTCGTCCTGGCTGCTGCTGCTTAGCGCTCATCCCCAACAAGGGAGGTTGGCTTAAGCAGCCAGAGACACAGGCATTCAGACATCAATCCTGTTCATCCGTGGGGCTTTAAGTGGCCCGAGTTGGGGGTTACCTAATCGCGGCATACATACGTTTTTGGGACCGAGTTTAGATGGATTCTTTTGCAGGAGACATTTTTGAGAGTTCTACGTTTATTAATATCTGTTTCATATTTTTGGAGTACCCACACAGTACGGGCAAATAAACCCCATGACCAAAAAGATTTGGAAGGCCTTTGTCCAGAAGTGGCCCCACAAAATAGCTATATGTTGTTTTAACTTTACGTATTTATCATTGACCACATTGCCGTAGTAAGGAATTGTTCATTGGTCTCCTGAACGGGAATAGGATGGGCAGGATTTTGACGGGGTTTATTGGAATTTTATGGACTTTGTCACATTTTCATTACTGAGCAGCAGTCATTGCAATGAGATGGATCACTGGCAAATGTCTGTTTTATAGGTCATGACATTTCGAGGATTTGAGAGGATGAGAAATTAGTCACGACACAATAGCAACCACTTGCACGATGTGTGCAACACTACTGTCCTATTGTAAATCATCCATTCTTGGCTGTCGTATACAACGCAGAACGCTCGGGAATGAATCAGTAACCAGTAAAAAAAAGCACTTACACATATTTATAAGGCATTGCACAAAAACCAAGTATAATCGTTGTTATAATATATATGTTTTAGATATTACACGCGTTACCATTGCTTGAGTCACCAATTATTATCTATTTATAAGCTCACGATATGTGCTAACAGCACTTGACCCTACAGTTTGTTAAGGCTATACGGAGAATTTGTCATATTATGATGTACGTAATGGGTTCGTATGACCCTTTTCAGTCACTAAAGGCGATTTCAAATGAATATTCTGGAATGAATTCTCAAACATGAATCCATCTAATCGAACTGTCACAACTGTCAATCATTCCTCTTTTAGTATATGTTCAAATTCCGCGTTTAAATGTGGTGGAAGTGATGGTGCAGTGGTCACAGCTTGCATCAGTGGTGAGTGACATCTCTACAAGTCCTCCCCCCTCCACCCCCCTTCACAGCGGCACAAAGTAGAGCCAAACAAGACCCGTGAATGACAGCCCAGGCAGGCCTCCAACCAGCAGTGTACTATAATGATAAAGGGCACAATTCTGCCCAAATACAACAAACAGCCTAAGCTAATTTCGCACTACGTCCGCAGTATGTCACGTTAGCGTAAATTGCAGAAAACAAACAATTAACACGCGTAAGTTAATTTACAGGAATCATCCAATTAAAGCCACTCGTCGCTTCCCAGATAAGTGGCAGAGCTCTGTTATTTTTGCGGCCATCTGTTCAGGATTATTCCCCCAATTGTGCATGCTGTGCTCCGATTGCCAGCATCCGAGTGCGGGCTTGTGTTGAAATCTGTCAAGAGCTGCAGACCACACACGTGAGCAGTGAGCTCTTTTTGAGAGTTCTGGAGTCTCAGCGGTTCAAAAAAAAAAATCTTGGCAGCTCCGCCGCGTGTCGGCCCAGTTGGCAAGATGCCGCGTTCCGTTATTTTTGTAGGCGATAATGTTACTTTATCATTCGCCACTATTAATAGTGGCCCGGCCTATCAGTCTTGTTCCGATTGGAACAACTCAACATTTGCTCTCTGGCTTATGTAATATCGTGCGCTGCTATCAAGCAACCCACCGAGTTGGATTAAGTGAGCTTGCGTGTATGTAATAATAATAATGTTTGCATTTCTATGGCGCTTTTCACCCGAGGGTCACTAAGCGCTGCACAGCGATGCAGGGCATAAATGTTCTTACCGTAGCGCAGACGTTAAAACGTCGATGGTCTCGACCAACTATTCACTCCTCATGGTGAAATTTGCGAACAGCCAAATGACAAAAGCATTTGCCACGGGACACGGCGATATAAAATCTGAAGCCTGCGGTTCAATTACTGTGCACACCTGGTGATTTCTAGTGGGAGTGGGCGAATTAGCATTATCATTTACACGTGTGCACCGATGCGTGCTCGTGTCACAGCTTGAGCCCCAGACGAACAGGGAAAATGCCTTAAAAGGATTTGTAAAAAATAATAAGTTAAATGTTATTAAGTCCTTTTTTGGTGGAATGCGAACCATACGTAAATAATACAATAGATAAACGCCGGCCTTTCTTGCCACCCACAACATAAACCGCAAGTACGTTTGGGTTCATCATAATGTGATCCTGCTTGAACATTATTTTAAACTGTGACCACACACTGCACATCTTGAATAGTTTTTTTCTTTCTTTCTGAGCCCCTCAGTGTTCAATAAAGCCCTTGCCTATAAAACCCAGCAAACTAATGAATTGATTGGGATCACGGCCTGCCCACACCATATGTTCGTTTTTTAGTGACAGATATGTATTATTCCAACCGAAAGTACCCAGCGAGCTTGCAAGCTCTAGCTGCGGGATTCCTGTGACACAACAAACGTCCAAAATGACATTTCAAAATTCACATTCACATTTCATCTTCATTGTCATTTCTGCCATACGTGCAGGACATACAGAGGATCGCAATGCCGTTTCTCTCAGACCGCGGTGTTGACAATTCACCGCAACGGTCTTGGATTTTAAAGGATGGGTCAATGACCAGGGCAGTTAATTGCCACCGAATGTCAGCCGTGGACAGAAATGAAAAAATCTGGTGGCGAGGCTTATGGCACAGTGTGTTAACCACTATTGTCCTCCGTGACAACAGAAAACTTAGCTGACTTCGCTGGCGAGACTCATACAAGTTGAAACCGTTCCTGGGTCTTGCCTGTTTAAAGAACCACTGCTGGTCAAGGTGTCAAAAGACCAATTGGCTTATGTAGAAAAGTATTAATTGCCAAAATTGACATTTTGGTGGTGAAACAGACCTCCATTTACTTGAAAAAATAGCGTTGGGATACAGTACGGTTAACTAAAGCATTCGTATCTTTTACACAAACCTTATAAAGTTAAAAGCACTGATCCTGAATCTTCTACGAGGAGATTCGTCACCCTCCTGAGTGT
>JAZEWT010000008.1:18814486-18840163 GCA_036362905.1 Mordacia mordax | reverse complement strand
GAAAAATGTCACTTCATGCTTTTAATGCTGTGCCAAAGTTAAAGACGTGTTAAATGTCCAACCAGACAGGCCTGAACAAAATTTGCTCTTAATGCACTCAAAGGGAGCACATTGTGCGATCCATTGACCTTTAATTGGGAACTCCATACGCCTACAAAGAAAAAAACATTCCTTTCTCAAGAGGCACGCGATTCCTCACGCACTTTTAAAAACACGCCAAGCAGAATCATGACCGAGACTCCCACTGAATATCGTAATGTCTTTGCAGCATGTACGCGTCTCACAGCTCCGTTCGAGCTCTTGATGTAGGGTCACGTTATAGTTTAATGTTGTTTCATATACGTACGTGTGTGAAGGATTGGGTTCGCGCGCCGAGTTCCGTTCCCAGCTGTCAGTTAACATCAGTGGATAAGTGATCCCTGAACTGCTCCTGCCTTCGCCGAGCGGCTCTGAGCAGTCAGGTAAAGTCTGGCCAACCAACACCCATGACGAATGTGGTTTCGAAGGCATTCATTCATCAGTGGATTGACAAGGGGTGCATAAACTATTAATATGATGTATAACCAATAAAAGAGCCCTGTTAAAGTCCAGTTGCAACATTCGGATGACCGTGTTTTTTTTTTAAATAACGCAACGGTTAATCGCACTTTCACGGCGGACAACGCAATCACCCTGATGGGAGCAGTGCGGTCGCGCAGGCAGCAGTGCGCCGCGTCCGACTAAATGTCCCGCACATTCGCACCACGTGGGTGATGTACACTCCACGTGCTCGACACGGAGCGGTTCCCTGGCAACTGTCGGGAGCGCCGCCCGGCAGCGAAATGTTCTCGGGTGGTTTTATTTTATTTTGCTCGAGCGTAATTCCCAAGACTTTCTGGAACGGAGCGAGCCAGGCATCCCAATGGGACATTACGTAAGACAATGAACGGCGGCACAAATGACGAGGGCATGCTTGGCGCTGCTGTGCGGAGGATGACGGAGACGCACATTCGCTCACAACATGATCAAAGGAACGGTTATCAATTGCGGGTGTAATGACAAGCGTCGGGCGTTGATTGATGCCCGAACTCGACGTGGGCCATCACCCTTGCTGTCTTCACCAACCCGCATTAATCATCGTGGTGAAATGTTGTCAGACCACTCGAATGACCAACGTGGAATGACGGAGGACTTTAAACGAGCAGGAGATTCACGTTGTGTAAATCCACCCCAATCTAAATTTTCAGCACCCTCAGTTATTATTTACACCCGCTGGCTATGAAATAGGTGGGGCTGTTAACGCTATGGGTACTTTTTTGCCAGTTTACATATATAAGATTCCAACAGGTTTTACCGTATCTGGCGATTATGCAGGTGTTAATTACAGCAGAAAGTGTCCAGTGAGCTCGCAAGCTCTATACGCGGGATTCCTACAACCGAACAAATGTTTTTTTTTAACTGACCAATGCAACAATGTTTCCATTTATGGGGTAATCAAACACAATCACAGCAACAGGTTGTGAAAAGCTGAAACACGAATTGTAATAATGAAATAAGAGTAATGCACAAGATTGCACAAACCAAACAGACTCGCAGCAACAATTTGTGAGCAGATGAAACCCCAACGATAATTATAGAGTAAACAATAACACGCACAATTGCACACCACACAACAGTGCTTCATATCGTGCTGGCTCGACACTGTTTTTTTATGTTGAAACCACGCTGTTCTTTGTTTATATTCCTGCTAACTTCGATGCCGGCCTCGTTATTAAAAACCCAGCTCTCCCTTGAATTGAAGACTTTGGGTCCCCAAAAAAAAAAGGTCATAAATCAACCACACTTTATGACTGATTGATTCATACGTGCGAGGCTGAAGAGCGACGTATCAGTCAATGAGAAAACAAACGAGAACAAATGTGACTCGATCGTTGTGCAGGATGACATTTTTCAAGCTGTCATCGCAGAGGTCACTCCTGTGCTACACGACGCCGGAGTCTTTGGCTCAATGCCCACCAGCGGCCTTGTGTATTTTGAGATGATTATAGAACAAGCGCACAGGAGCTCTCGCAGCTAAATTTACCATTGCAATCTATTCACGGATGTGCAAATGGAGGAGCCGGGGGAAAGCTTTCATTTACGTGATGGCTCAGAAAAAAAACACATTCGGAGCGGTTTCACAATTTCGCACCTATCTCTGAGACGCTTTATTTGGCCATGGGGTGTCAATTAATTGTGCCACGATTCAGTCGCTCACAGTCTGTCCATTAACAGTGGGCCAATGATGGTCATTCACCACGGTGTCAGATGTACTCAGACAAAATGGCTTGTCCATCCACAATGGAGCAGCATGTGTACACATCGCACCATTAATTACATCCACAACTAAGCCATTTGGTAAACGAAACCCAAGACAATCGGCCTCAACAAAACACCGCACACGTATCCATAAGACGATTTATAATTCCTGACTGCGAGGTCTCTCGCTTCGCAGTCAGAACCCCGTTCAAACGAAAACGCCTCGCCGATGTTGCCCGTTCCATACGATGTTAATGGCATCACCAGACGCCCCCCCCGGCCGCCCCCCCCACCGAAGGAAAGCGCTTTGCGTGCGACACCTGCCCCACAGAACCCAAGCCCGAAATTGAGGCGCCGCCGGCAAGACAACCCCCACGCTCGCCGACATCTCGCCCTCAATAACACTTGTTCCATTTTGCGCGAGGCTCTCGCTGGCGACCCCGACGTACGCGCGGGCTGTGCGACTCCCAGGCCGGCGCAGGCTCGCGGAAGACGAATGTCAACGTCGTTGTCACCGCTCATCGCCTGCCCCGCTCGTTACACGCGCCCCTGCCGTCGGTACGCATCGCTCCCGTGCCGTCGGGATGAAAGAGACTGACGTCTGCACAAGTGGCCCATTTACTCCATTGGAGCCGCCGTTCCCGTGCCGCCTTCGAGCGGTTTTCAGCGCCGCTGTCACAACGTGGCTTGCTCGAGCAGATGCGCTTGGGAGGGGGATATAAATGGGGGCGCAGTGGTAACATCGCCGGCGCCTTCTCACAGAAAGAAGGTCCCGCGTGAAACGATTCGACACCCACCTCGGGCGCACTCTCTCTGTGGAGTTTTGCGTGTTCTCCCCCTATTCTGCATGCATTTCCTCCGGGTTCTCCGCTATCCGCCCACAACAACAACGACAACAAAATACTCATTTATTGTCCGATAACATCATAATGTATGGGAAGCGGTGTCTGGCGTGTTGGCGCCGGCTGATCGCTTGGCTGACTGCCACCCCTCTCTGCAGTCTCCTCGCTCCTCCGCATTTGTTCTTGTCCGTGACCAGGCGTGTAACTTGCGTGGCGCGTCACAAATTCTCATCTCATCTCATTGTCTGAAACCGCTTATTCCTATACAGGGTCACGGTGAGCCGGAGCCTATCCCGGCAGACACAGGGCGCAAGGCAGGGATACACCCACGATGGGACGCCAGTCCATCGCCGGGCACTGCGGGGCAATTTGGCCTGCGAGCCAATTAACCTACGCAGCAGCATGCTTTTTGGACTGTGGGAGGAAACCGGAGTGCCCGGCGAAAACCCACGCGGACACGGGGAGAGCATGCAAACTCCACACAGAAAGGCACCCGAGCCGAGAGATTCGAACCCGGGACCTTCTTGCTGTGAGGCGACAGCGCTAACCACTGGGCCACCGTGCCGCCCGCGTCACAAATTGTATCATTATACCCGCTCACAGCCAACACCAGTGACGATTCTATGACCCGGTCCTGGGCCTCCCCTATGTCGACTCAGCATCAAATGCGTAGCTTGTGTGGTGTGCACACAAGGTGGCTAGGCCCCAAGGTCCAAGAGCGTTTGTCTCCCACTCTGCCGGCTTTCACAGGCGCTCGCTAACAGCATCTGACCTCACAGACTCTCGAGGCTATACGGGGGATCTCTTGCCATTGTCTTCGGCAGGGGGATAGAAATCGCGCGAATGGAGCGATCGTTAATGGGCTTACGGTGAAGCAGGGCCGTTGCGGTGAGGAGGGAATGCGGTGCCACTTTTGTCCGCCTGCGCGACGCATTCGCCAAGTAGCTACTCCAACCGACACGCGTTTCAAAAGAAAGCAAAGAGGCTGAGGAATACAAAATCGATTTCATCAGGCGACGACACCGTGCACCCAGCGGCTCCAAGTGCTGCCAGGTGTTGGCTCGAAAATAGTTCTGCCGTTTCCAAGGCGAGCGAGCAGGAGGCTTCATCGCAGAACATCTACTCCGTAGGGTGCAGTTTTTGGGCGCAGAATGCAATCTCAACAATCTCATCATCATCATCGTCGTCGGTCACGGTCAATACACTGCTGGATGAAGGCTTCGCCGCAATACCATCAGATTAAAACTAATAAACGCTCCATCTCCACTGCAATGGTTAATCCTCTTGGGCACATTCTCTTTTATTGTCATTCATTCTCAACCATCTGCTATCATTCCTCCCAGCCATGATCTATGTGTCACGCCCAAGCCCACTGTCTCCTCCTCGATGAAGGAGTATGACAAATATGATTTGCATGTCTTCCTTGATGATTCATGTACTCCTCTTTCAGGCGCTCTGCACATTTCATGGATGTACGAGAGATATATAATCCGGTATGCTTTTGAAGACTGAAAATTCTAGGTAAGAACTTTCATTACGGGTTAATTTATTCAACAACATGCGTCTGACATCTGGGGACTGCTATCTTTTCGGGGAAGCTGTTAAATATCCCACGTGCTATCACATCTTTGTATAGCGCAACCCTTGCTTTGATTTTAATGCAACATTTTTCGAGAGCGCCCTCCATAATTAAAAGGGCACCCACTTGCCCGCCTCAGCTGCTCTTTCAGAATGCGAGAGCAGGTCTACAAGCCTCGCAACTCCGCGTCACATTGATCCTTAAACCTCACCACACATTGCTAGAATCGCCCGCTTCAAACGTTTGATAGGATTTGTGCCGGGTGCCCTGTATGGTGATGTGAGAGAGGGGGAAAGCTGCAACGGTCTGGCCGCGTCACTTAAACAGCAGAACAGGACTTCCCATACCATCTTGACCAACGAGCAGCCAGATAACGAACGTAGGACGTGGGACTCTGTGGTCGTCACTGTGACGTGCGCAGTGAGGTCATGGGCAGATGTTGCGCAGATCGCGCGAGGCGACAAGAGGTGGAGTCGATTTGCCAAACATCACCGGCAACGCCCGACGACTCTCTTGGAAGTGGATGATGGCTGTGATTACGCAGTGAAAAACGTCGCGAAGGAGAGGGGAGGAACGTTCGACGCCGCCATCCTGAAAGCAGCAGCTCTTCAGAGCGTTGAGAATTGCTCTCCGTAGCTTGTGTCGCACATTCTTTGACCAAAGCTATCCCGAAAGAACAGCTCGTGAAAGGAATCGTTAATTCTCCATAGCGGTCTTGTTAAAACCGAGCGAACCAAACTGTGCAAACGATCTGCCAACGAAGAAACAACACAATCGAGAGCCTAAATAAGACACGCAAACCATTGATTCGTAGCTCGAATTGCTACCCTGAATTGTGCCAATTCATCTGATCGCAGAGTAGGGGTCAATCGTTACCCTGAATTGTGCCAACTCATCTAATCGCTGCGTAGGAGTCAATCGTTATACGCAAACGGCTCTGCTGTCCGAGATGCACAGCCAAGAGAACCGCACAGTGAGCACCATTACTTTAGGTCCTATAATTTATTGCTATTATTTGACTTTCAGATGAACTGTCCTTGTGTCGCTGTTGATGTTGCCGCTCTCTCTGCAGCTCTGCGCAGCGCTTTGTGTTCCTCGGCTGAAATGCGCCTCGAAATGCAATTATTATTATCATCATTAATCCCAGCAACATTTGAACAAAGGCTACATTTGTAAGCCTACAACGTGGGACAGAATTTGAGTTTTGGTCACAACACATCAGCTCTGCAGAGCGCTTTGCGACCTTTGGATGAAAAGCGCTCTCTAAATGCAATTATTATTATTATTATGAAGCCCCCACAGAGCACGCTGGTTTGAAATTCTTCCATCTAAAGCAAGCTCTTCCAGCTCATAATTTATTATTGTAGTTCTACCAGGAGGGAAAAGAAAACTTTCAAAGCTATCACAAGCTCACGTCGTCTCTTATGTGTAACTTTAATATTTCAGCCTCTGAGCCTAAATTCAAGCCTTCTGGCTTAAATGTTCCATTGAAGGGCTTCGAACATAGTTAACTTTTCGAGTTGTTTTTTCATAAACAGCTTACGTTATTCTCTAAAAAGTATTCCTTTGTATAATTTCTCCGCGTGATTCAGCCTCACTGTGGCCAAAAATCACAGATGCTGGCGGGTGAGTGATGTGTCACAAGTGCAGCCAGACGTGTCTGGGTTAGGGCTACAGGATGTGCATGGATCTCCAACGAGTATTGTTTAAAGTAGTGGTGGGTATTGGTCGCTCGCAATTCGTTTCTATTAAGTCATGAGAATACAACTTTGAGCTGGGCCACTCGAATGACTCATGACGCTTCCAACATGCGCGGAGAGATGTCGCCAATGAGAGACGAGGAATGCTTGACAGGGTTTCTCCCGAAAGAGCAGCTCTTCAGAGCAACTCTCATCACAGATCGAGTGGTGAAAACCGACATCAGCACAATTACTCTGCCCTTACAGTTTACAATGGTGAGATCATGCGAAAAACACGAGACATGTTTGCGGATCGAAGCAATTGTTTATGACTTCGCAACCCAGTGGAGCGACCTATGTTGAACTGGGAAAACGACAGTTGAGCGATAAGCAATGCTACGGAGTCTCTCCACTTCATGCTCCAGTTGATTGCAATGCCAATCGAGATACGAGATACGTGTGTTTAATCGTGCGTGACACAAGAGATTATTTACAACGGGGTCAAGCAGAAGTACAGTGGTGAGTGCACTATGCTGTGAACGCGGTAGCCCGATATCAATTCCCGGTCACGGATGACATCAGTGGAAAGCCCCCATACCGACCCACTATAGATTAACATTACCGTGGCCGAAGGGTTCGCGTTTTCCAAAATAAAAGCTCCAGAGCTATGACAGGGGAGTCCAGCACTCCTGGTAGGGTTTCCCTTGGTGAACAGGTCTGGGGGAGTTTCGAAGAATATATCGATCCGAATGCCATCCGACTAAAGGAGGTTAGCCTCGGGAAGCGCATTTGGCCACAGGATTCCTGCACAAATACCCTCACCATTGAGGGGGCGACCGGCCAACGCGAGTCAACCTGGAGAGCGGCAGTTTACCCAAAGCGTTAACAACAACCCACAACGACGGGTGTGGTCGGGCACTACCACAGAACCGACATTGCTATTCATCCAGCAGTGGATTAACACAGGGCTGCAAATTGTAATCGTTCACGAGCCACTAATTTAGCGTCGCATCGACTAGATCATATTCGGGCGTTTTTTTGTTGGCAAATTATCTTAATATTCAGAAGTAGATCAGTGGCTCCTCTGGCAAAAGGTATAATGGGCTGCTCTATTACAAGAATGGGAACGATTACACGGACAAAATTAGATTTGGGTAATGGAAATGTCCTGAGCAAGGTTAGGAAACGTAATCCTAATTCACTCATTATGACTATTGTAATGGCTGTATGCGAGAAAGCTCAAACAGTATGAGACCATATTCCCAGCTGATGGGAAATACTTTTAAATTAATATAAATATATGGGTTAGTAGACGTAAATATAAACAATTGCATCACGATTTATATATTTGTTGGGACATGCTCATGGAAACTCAGTAAACCTTAAAGTGTTTACACGACTCACATTTCCCCATATAAATATAACGTTTGAAGGATAGACGACTACATCCGGCTTGAAGACGGGAGAAAAAGGAGGCTCCAGGAAGTTGCGCAATTATTGAGCAATCTTTGGTATTATTTGATGCTTCAGGACTTGATGTGGGGCGGCGCGGTGGCGCAGTGGTTAGCGCTGACGCCTCACAGCAAGAAGGTCCCGGGTTCGAGTCTCTCGGCTCCGGTGCCTTTCTGTGTGGAGTTTGCATGCTCTCCCCGTGTCCGCGTGGGTTTTCGCCGGGTACTCCGGTTTCCTCCCACAGTCCAAAAGCATGCTCCTGGATAGGTTGATTGGCTCGCAGACTAAAATTGTCCCGCAATGCCCGGCGATGGACCGGCGTCCCGTCGTCGGGTGTATTCCTGCCTTACGCCCTATGTTTCCGGGATAGGCTCTGGCTTCACCGTGACCCTATATAGGATTAAGCGGTTTCAGATAATGAGATGAGATGAGGACTTGATGTGATCGTGGGAGGAGAGCAGTGGTCGAGAACAAAGTCTCCTGTCCTTTGAGTCGGCGACCTGATTACGGTCGTGAGCGATTTACCAGCAGCACAATTGACAAATGGGCGGCACGGTGGCCCAGTGGGTAGCGCTGGCGCCTCACAGCAAGAATTCTCCAGTTCGAATCTCGGCTCGGGTGCCTTTCTGTGTGGAGTTTGCGTGTTCTCTCCCCGTGT
This sequence comes from Mordacia mordax, assembly GCA_036362905.1. NCBI lineage: Eukaryota > Metazoa > Chordata > Hyperoartia > Petromyzontiformes > Petromyzontidae > Mordacia > Mordacia mordax. The sequence goes on along the minus strand of JAZEWT010000008.1, from coordinate 18,831,676 downwards.
CCGCGTGGGTTTTCGCCGGGCATTCCAGTTTCTTCCCACAGTCCAAAAAACATGCTGCTGCGTAGGTTAATTGGCTCGCAGACTAAATTGCCCGCAGTGCCCGGTGATGGACTGGCGTCCCATCGTAGGTATATCACTGCCTTGCGCCCTCTGTCTGCCGGGATAGGCTCCGGCTCACAGCGACCATGTACAGGACTAAGCGGTTTCTGACAATGAGATGAGATGATTGACAGTCACACGCATCGATGTGGGTTTTCGCAGCTCGATGTTCGGGAATTGCTGCCAAAAGCTGCCCGTTCAGGATAACCCCGTCGAGCGTTCGTCCTCTCTCCCTTGCCACGTTTCCGCCTCTCGCGTTCGAGCCCGGCCGCCGGGCTGACGACGCTGCCTCCAATGTGCGACGAGAAACGTGGTGAAGCAGAGAGGAGGAACGCCCCAAGGCCACCCCGAAAGCGCAGCTCTTTAGGGTCTCATCTCATCTCATTATCTGAAACCGCTTAATCCTATATAGGGTCACGGTGAGCCGGAGCCTATCCCGGAAACATAGGGCGTAAGGCAGGAATACACCCGACGACGGGACGCCGGTCCATCGCCGGGCATTGTGGGACAATTTCAGTCTGCGAGCCAATCAACCTATCCAGGAGCATGCTTTTGGACTGTGGGAGGAAACCGGAGTACCCGGCGAAAACCCACGCGGACACGGGGAGAGCATGCAAACTCCACACAGAAAGGCACCGGAGCCGAGAGATTCTCGGCTCCGGTGCCCGGGACCTTCTTGCTGTGAGGCGTCAGCGCTAACCACTGCGCCACCGCGCCGCTCTTTAGGGTGATTCCCAAATATTCACACCACCACCCCCCCCTTCCCCCATCCCCCGTCGTCACGATTGCGAGCTGCGAGACGTCGCGTTTAATGTGAAGCTAACAAAATGGGCTTTTATTGCAGCGAGGCGCATGACTCAACATTGGCACGGCTATTGAAGCACAAATCTTTATCATGGTTGTCACGTCTGCGGTATTTCACCGCTGCTGTGATTCGAGATGGGTGGTGAGTGGGGTCAATGATGATGATGGGGGCGGGTGGGTGAATGCTGACTAGTAGCGGTTGATGTGGTGATATCGTGTTGCTATCCGAGGCACGTCTGATTCAAATGCTCAGATTATTACGTTGCTGATGGGGTTTTTTTTGTGTATGAAAACACTCCTTTTACTCTACAGTGTGCTCGCCCATAGGAAGTGACGTCTGAAGCCAGACTCCGTGCGCGCAATCAGTCAGGGCGCGTCAGTCCTTACGCCTCATCTCATCTCATTGACAGAAACCGCTTAGTCCTGTACAGGGTCGCGGTGAGCCGGAGCCTATCCCGGCAGACAGACGCAGGGCGCGAGGCAGGCATATACCCACGATGGGATGCCAGTCCATTACCGGGCACTGCGGGCAATTTAGTCTGCGAGCCAATTAACCTATGCAGCGGCATGGTTTTTGGACTGCGGGAGGAAACCCGAGTGCCCGGCGAAAACGCGTGTGCGACAAAACCCGCTGGTGCGAGGAGCGCTGTGCGATTTCGCGTCAAGTGACCTTTGCGCGTCCCAGGACTTCTCAGTCGTTTGAACCCCAAGGCCGACTTGGGACACTCGGGTCTGGTCTCCACGGGGCCACTAGGTGGCGCTCGAGACCCATTGATGGGCCGTGATCCACCGGTTATGATTGGCGGGCTAACGTCAAGTGTACACCACAGTGGAACCTAATTAGAGACAAAACAATTAGTTCAACCAGCCAATGGCTTAATGCTGTAATGTACTCGCCGTTGCGGTGGACCATAGGGCCGATTTAAAAACAGTGGCAACAGCAACAACTTGAAACGTCGAAGGAAGAAAACCCCCGTCAAGCCACATCTATCGTGACGGGGCTGGTAATGTCACCCGCTCATCACCTCCCGTCCAGTGGCACATGTGAGAACGCAGAAGATGGGGATTGTTTGTTTCTACGTTTGATGAGTGTGATCGAGCATTCAAAACGACCATCGATCGCCTGAACGAGCTGCAAAACCAGGTCTGACGAGAACACCGGGGCGCCCGTGAGAGGTGACCATTCCTTCGGAGCCCTCTGCTGCCCTGTTACCCAGGTAACGTCATGTTTACTTGTACGTGCTTAGTATGAGCCGAGTGCATAAAGCGGTGCATTAACTTTACAACCCCTGAAAAGTCACTAAAGTGACGCTAAAGTGGCCGTTATGGTGTCACGTTTGTCGAGCCAATGGGACCCATCGCGATCCAACCCAGACACCTTAAACGCGTACCTTATCTTGCCGAGTCTAATCGTGTACACAAGTTAGGTATATAACAGGGGGCATATCGATGGTTTATTTCATAACTTAATATCGATCATTCGGCTCAGGTAAGTTTTGTAAAATGTAAAAGAAAAGAATGTATTCGAATGGCAAATGTAATGGGTTCTATATCATCATCAAACAGCAGCTAGTGGCCACAGCAACGATCAACATGTTTAAAATATAATTATTTCGCAACTGCGATGCCCTCATCCCGCGTACAATGGCTCGGGCATTATTTTAGAGCAGCACACTCCACAGCTGCTCCTTGTGCACAGCCACGTCGAATGTTCCGTCACGGCTATCCCGAAAGAGTAGCTCTGAAGAGCAATTCACACGCATCGAGCCGCGACAGGCCTACATCGGTGGGAGACTTGAGGTCAGTCTTGACTGACCACGAAACTCACGCAGGGAGAGCGCGCTTCAGTGCGCAGTGCGGCCATCTGTTGTCAGCGATCCCTGTGTGCTGGCACGAGGCCTCATGGCAGGAAGTGAAAAGCAATCAGCGCTCGTGGTGCCTCTGCACGGCTCCAGCCAGCAGGTTAATTGCCTCTCTGTTTATATCCTTCCTCGCAATTGGGGCACATTTACTGGGAATACTACCGCTGTCTTCGTGGCTAAAGCTGAGCTGACATTCCTGATATCTTGGGGTTTCGTGTATGGCAAAGTCGATGGTTTTTAACCAATTTCCCGAAAGAAAAAAAAATAACAACCAAGCTATCAAAAAAAGTAATGGATGTTCATTTAGTTTTTTTATATATAAAGTTCAGCTTTGAACGTAACGTGACAAATGTTGGCCGGACTGCACACGTAACTGACATTTATCTGCAGCAGGGCCCGTGGGGAAACGCAGTGCCCCCTAGTGTGGCTAAAGGTCACTGGATATGAATTTGAGGAGTGCGCGGCTCTGTAATGTGTCTATATTGGCTCATTACCTAACATGCAGTGCTCTGCAAACGTTCTGGATGAACGTTTCGCCGCGGTACCAGCAAAAAAGTAAAAAAAAAGCTAGGGGGGAAAATACATATATTTTTTAAAAAAAGCTACTGAATGCTGTCAGTTTGTTTTTTATTAAATGTGGAAAACACCTTTGGGAAATATGGCTCTTTTTAACAGTTATCCAACGGGGAGGGGTAAGCAAGTCACAACATCTCAGGGGAGCCGGAGGCAATTTAGTCAGGATAATAAACCTAGGTAACATGTCTTTGGACTATGGGAGGTCACAGGAGTACCAGGCGCATTGCCACAAATGCTGCGTGATGCCCCACCTGCAGACGTGAGCGCGGCTGTCATGATGTAGCAGCGCATTCACGCCAAACGCCAAGTGGTCATCACGGACAGCAGCGGGCCAAACGGGACTCCGATGCTATTTCTGTGTGGAGTTTGCGTGTTCTCTCCCCGTGTCCCAGTGGGTTTTCACCGTGTTCTCTGATTTTCTCCAACAACCCAAAAGCATGCTGCTGTCCAGGTCAACCGGCGTTCTGACTGGGTTGCTGCCAGCCCCCCGCGATTGACTGTCCTCCCACCCTGTGTGTGGCACTGACTTGTGACCTGCGTGTGTTAGAATAGGCTCCGTCCCCCCCCCGGGACCCTGTACAGCATTGAGGAAGTGCTGATAATAGTGATGAACCGAGGTTCCAGGTTTATAGATCACGACATCAACATGCTGCTACTGGATGTGAAATGCACAAACGCCGCTTATTAAAACCCAAGTGAAACCAAGGCTGCAGCGAAGGAGTACAGGTTATGGCAATGATTATAGGGTGACAAGGGCAGTTCTGCTTTTTTACGGAACTGAATTCGCCTCTACCTGCAGATGTTCCCTCTAGATAAGGTGCGATTTTGCCTTGCAAACAAGTGACGATTTGTGACACTGGCTGAGCCGAGGCAGTCACACGTTCTCCGACACTGAAACTGCAAACCACTTATAGTGCTATCGATAACATTGGTCACGAAAGCCTTTGAATTAAAGTCACATACTCTGCTGTTGCTTTCATTCAATGTCAAAATCTGCCTCCCGATGACCTTGACGCAACAACATAATTAAAGCTGAACTTATCAGCAATAGTTTGTAAAATGTATAAATATTTTTAGAGCCACAACTAAGCGTGGTTGTTTACATCAATGTTTTAAAAAAAAATTGCAATTACAAAGCGACAGCAATGAGATTAAAGCAGAGCTGCCCGAAATTCGTTACATTTGAATTATTTATGGCGCAAGTCATTACAGATATGAAAAGAATCTCGCAAAAACGTTTTACGCGTCCATGTACCTGAATGTCAAGATTAGGCTCTACCGGCTGATGCGCTGCATCTTAAAGCTTTTTGAAGTCTGGAATTGAAGGGTGTCACCACAAGCACATCAAAGCGTTCTATGATAAAAGCAGATTTGGCTGTCACACTCAACTGCTTCATCGCCCCGCACTCGTGCAGAATTTCCAGCATGTGTTTGCCAGAGTGTTGCGCGCGATGTCAACTCATCCCTTGCCCCCGACGCTTCGATCAATTGTGCTCCGGGTTTTATCAAAAGCCTCTGGAGGAAATTGAATGATTTTGCACGAGAGAGCTGCAAAACAGCACAGCCACGCAGACACAATTTATAACGGTACAAAATAATTACACTGTCGGTGATAAATGTTCCCCTTGCATTGATTTGTTTACGAACATGTGCTGCTCTCTCGTGAATGATTATCTGGAAATGGTCCACGTTTGTGTATGTGTCCTCTATTTAAATGCACATTTTGGGCGTCGCGTTTGAAGTGGTTCATAAACATCCTGCCGTTTGCAGTTCAATTTGCAACTGGAACATGAACGTGACATCGGGTGCACAGCGTATTAAGGTAACGTATGAGAGTAGACACACCGTTCACCATGGTTTTATAGACCTTGTCACTCTGCGCCGCCGCCGTACCGTCTTGCTTCAGTTGCTCACGTTGAATGTATTGCAGGTGATGTTGGCCAATGATGATTCACCCGGAACTTTCCCTGGCGTAACGTGACCTGTGTGCTCACCCTGCGTGGTGATTACAACTTCGAGTAAGCAGTGTCAGCACAAGTCGTGGGGTTCACAGGGCCAGACAAGGCTCTTGCAAAAAAACACCCTCACTCTCACTCTCCGTTCTTGACTTAATGGACGCTTGCTAGTGCTTGTCCCATGGTCCACAAGCTTCGTGGGATATCATTATCTTGCCTTTGAAATGATCACGCTATGCTTTTACCATTAAAAAATTCCAAGAAATAAATAAACCCATAAAGGCTAACACCCCTTGAAGGGTGAAGAGAAAATGGAACGAGTGTTGTCTCAAACGAGCCGACGGGGAAGCGTATTTCAAGTACGATAAAGGCCTGTGATGTATGTCCTCCTTGGATGTGAAGAGGGGCGTCTGATATTAGCTCTGCGATTGATTCCCCAAGTCTCCATCTTGAGCCCCTGTTCTTCAGTAAAAGCAAATGCATGGAAAATGACCACGACGGGCTGGGTCCAAAATGTGACCTCGATATTTAAGCAGACTACGGTTTGGAAGAGAGATCGAACCGTTTTTCACGAGAACTGAATGTTGGGTAGATAATGATGAAGGTTTGCGGTGAATTTCTCAGCCACGTTTTTTAAATCATGAAGAAGACAAAAAAACCTTCAGCAACCGACAGCCAACACGGGCGATATTGGAAGCAGTCCTGATGCCCCCCTAAAAAGAGTCCGTCGTGCGGTGAGGACCTATCCACGCGGTGGTGGAGACGGAGGTGGCCATCTGGGTGTGGCGTCGGCACAAACACCCCATAAGCATGCCTGACTGGCCTCAACAGATGCTCGCTAACAACGCTTGCCCAAACAGTCAGTTAAAAGCAGCACGAGGGGGATTATGCGTCAGTCTGTCAGTATCATCGTCATCATTATCAGTGTCCGCTTAATTCTGTACAGGGTCGCGAGGGGTCTGAGCCCATCTCAGCAGACAGAGGGCGCAAGGCAGGCTATACCCAGGATGCTATGCCAGTACAGGGCCTTTTTGGGGGGAAATTTACTCAGCAGGCCAATTAACCTAGGCAGCAGCGTGTTTTTTGGACTGTGGGAGGAAACCGGAGTGCCCGGCGAAAACTCACGCGGACACGGGGAGAGAACATGCAAACTCCACACAGAAAGGCACCCGAACCGAGATTAGAAACCCGAGAACTCTTGCTGTGAGGCAACAGCGCTACTCACTGTGCCACCGCACGGGGTGCGGGGGGTGATCTTTATTTCCCATACATTCGCTCATTTGGCCGAAGGCAACGGTTCACGGTCATGTGACTGCCCCCAGAGTGGTGTGCAAAGGCCCTCCCTCGTCTGCCTAATGGCAACCATCCGGTGTGGCACCGATATCAACGGGGAGGAGAGGTGTCACCCAGACACGAGCTATTTTCACAAATACAACTTATGTTATCGGTCTCGTAGCAGGACTTAAGAACGCATGAATATCAGCCTCATTGTGTGGACAAGGGAGAAATATAATGCAACAGCCACCTGTAAGGGATTGCTATGTTCTTGTATTTTAATTACAAAAATAAACGAAATGAAACGTTCATTTGTCGACATTCAACTCCGGTGAATTTAGAATGCGGTTGTACCATCCCGAGTTGTGGCACACACGTTATCTGTGGTCGTCTGGTCGCACCACACGTCCGCACTCCAGGTGCCAAGGCTCACTGCTTCACTACTCCTGCATGGTCGTGGTGGAATGAGATCGCAATAGAAATCAGGAGCAGAGTCGTCACATCTGTGCAGCCATGACTGACAGGTGTGACAGCTACACTTTCACACTTTGCAATGTTGGGTGACTCGGAGTATTTATTTTGTATTTATTTATTATAAATGCGCATGTGTGTGATGATGTGAGTCGCCCTGGATAAAGGCATTTGCTAAATAATTATTAATAATAATCTTTGTGCTGGTGGGTATATCCCTGCCTTGCGCCCTGTGCCTGCCGGGATAGGCTCCGGCTCACCGCGACCCTGTACAGGACTAAGCGGTTTCTGACAACGAGATGAGATGAGAATCTTTGCGCTGTACTTAGTTCAGTCTGTTATGTCGTTTGCTAATCTTTGTATTATTATGTTATATCGGAAACACGTTTAGCAGCTTGAGTGATTAAAAAACATAATATCGTGAGTCATGGATTTCCCAAGCTGGATGTCTATAACACACTATGATTTGCAAGAAAGGCTATGGCTATGACCAGCCACCGGCAACCTGGTGGATACCACAGGCAGATGCTCAGTCGGTCCGTTTGTATTTAATCTGGAATGAACTATGTCGCTGTTTTGAACAGTTGTCTATCGGGAAGGGGTGAGCAAGTTAGTAAATATCTTGGGCTATACCCGGGATGGGACATCAGTCCATCACAGGGCACCGGGGGCAGTTTATTCGGGATAGACATCCTGGGTGGTAGCGTGTCTTTGCACACAAAGCCAATCGCCAGATTTAACAGCTGTCATACATTGCTGCACATGGGCTCTGTTTTTTCAATCAATAAACACACATTGTCGTTGGCTTGTCGTTTAGCTTTGCCAAGAAAGAGAACGCACGCAGCACGATAATTTAGACGTGGTAATAACAATAACGAGCATTAATAGCTTATTTATATTCCGTAACGTAGAAACACGTGCACGCAAAATTGCCTCAAAACAATAATGAAAATCAGTTTTTCAAAAAAGCTGCATTGTAATGGCCCAATTATAGCACTCCAAGCGATTCAGATTGGTTTTTTTTAGAAATACATTGTCAGACCTCCCCACACTATTTTTCATTGCCGTAATTTCTGTTGCGTATTGGTGAGTGTGGGTGGTGAGGAGGCAGCTGCCATCGTTACCGATTTCTCAGCTTTTCACCAGAAAGCCTCTTCACTCGTTTATCCGTAAAAACGCCTTGATGATAACGACACACACGCACAAAAAACCACGCAGAGCCAGTGACAAGGCCTTAAGTGTGCAGTGATTTTCCAGCGGTGGCGCAGTGGTTAGCGCTGTCGCCTCACAGCAAGAAGGTCCCGGGTTCGAGTCTCTCGGCTCCGGTGCCTTTCTGTGTGGAGTTTGCATGCTCTCCCCGTGTCCGCGTGGGTTTTCGCCGGGCACTCCGGTTTCCTCCCACAGTCCAAAAAGCATGCTGCTACATAGGTTAATTGGCTCGCAGGCTAAATTGCCCCGCAGTGCCCGGCGATGGACTGGCGTCCCATTGTCGGTATATCCTTGCCTTGCGCCCTGTGTCTGCCGGGATAGGCTCCGGCTTCACCGTGACCCTCTATAGGACTAAGCGGTTTCAGACAATGAGATGAGATGAGACTGCCAATCAAACGTACACGGCCCAACCATATGAAACGAAAAGGTAAGGACGGTTATGCAATGCACATGTGTTCTTTTTAATACAAAAAAACTATCCATCGAGAGACAGAAGCAAATGATTGCCAATTTCTATGAGAAACTAACCGACTGAGTAATCCGTTCATATATATACAGTTGAGCAAATGTGCTTGCAATCAATTGGATAAAAATCAATGTTTTTGTAAATATAGTACTGTACATTGTATTTAAGTGCTTCATGTGACTCCTGTAGCCACTGGAGGTCACTACACTCCCCATAACGCTTAAAATAGACTGGGGAGCTTAAATAGAATTGTGACCTGAAATCGCAACAATTCATGACATCTCCACAGTAAATGCATCGTTAGAGCCATAGTCTCATCTCATTATCTGAAACCGCTTAATCCTATATAGGGTCACGGTGAAGCCGGAGCCTATCCCGGAAACACAGGGCGTAAGGCAGGAATACACCCGACGACGGGTAGAGCCATAGTAATGTGGCTTGAAAAGTGAATTGCCCAGCCCTGGTATACACAGGGATGCACTGATAATCAAAACCTAATAGCCATTGCACGGTCACCGAGTGAAATGCGCACAACAGTGTGTTCATACTCACAAACACATCCATGAGCAAGTGGTCCAAGGCCATCTCAAAGGTGTCCAACTTTGCAGATAAGGTCATGGCTACGACCAATAGTAAAACTCCACACGCGTCACCTAAACCGTATTCGCTAGAACTGAACTGGAATTATTAAACACCGGCAACCTGACACTAGCTGCACGTGAAGCCTTCTTGCTTGTCGAGCGCCGAATATTAGCCAATTTTTGCCCGTGACCAAAATCCCTTCAAAATCGTCTGTCAAAAATACCCGAATCACCACTTGCGATCTTTAGTTCTCACTGAGCAATCGGAGAAGTTCCAGGGAATCTGGCAGCAACGCAGCGACACGCATAATACACGAAGGGGCTTCTTGGAAAATCCCAGCGTGAGTGGGAAGCGACGCTGTGCGCGTGAGGGCCGTGCGCCAGGCACCGTCACATCGCGGTTTTCGCTCTCCCTCTCTCGCTCTCCTGGCGTGTGCCACGGTCCCCACAGTCGGAGTTCTTGCCCCCTGGTCGGCGCTGGAGGGGGCTTGACCCCCAAGAAGCCAAAGCCACTGCGAGAACAGCGAGCAATTGTTGCGCAGCCAGACTCTCCCCGGCGAGAGAGAAAGAGAGATATTCAACCGGCGAAATATTTCTCGGCGAGAAAGGGCTCTTTGTGAATAATATATTTTTCTGCGACTCTTTCATTTTGCGTGGTCGCACGCATCATGTCGATCTGAATTCGGTGGCTACCGCACGCGCAGCCTGGCATGTGCGACAAAAATGCTCTGTTTGTGGCAGTCTCTTTAAGCCGGGGTTTAATTTCTGTTGTCCCCTGTTTTAAGAATGCACCCGTTATGTTGGGTATGAACATGAACTGCGTGCACACAGAGCGTGTATCTCTGAAACGTCCACTTCCTATAACACCACCTTTGGATAAATGATTCTGTTTCGGTACTTTGTACGTACAAGATGAAACTATACTTTCTGTGCAATATGCAGCATGAAATCCACAAATTGTGCGCGCCATGCACACACATCTGGATGTTCCAATAGCCCTTTGTACATTGTATATTTGAGCACAATTTATCCAAACATGCACTCGCTTCATTATGTACATCTCCCATCGGCCCACTCATTCTTTAACAATCAAAACAAAAAGTTATCAAGCGCTTCGTTCCTTATAACACTCACTAATTAAACACAGAGCATACAGCCCGTAACTATATTGTAGCCATATGACCTACACCAGTAGGCGAAATGACTTAAATTATTTATGTTATCTGATATCCTTGTATTTTGTGCTGGGAGTGTCTGTGATAGAACTGTAGGTTTCATGGTCACCTGCGCAGGTGGCAATTTCTGCCAATTGAGTTTCTGCCTTAAGCTATCGCTTGGTTCTGGCACAAATCTAAAAAAAAAACCACTCGAGCAAGTCGAGCTTTGCTGGGAAGCACGCGAAGCTGCCCAGCCGCCAATTAGCAGAGCGACCAGAGAATGCGTTTAATCCGACTTTAAAGCCTTGCGCAAACAAAGGCGGTGTTGGTTCGTTTCAGTTCGGTTTCGCTTCAAAAAAAACCCCACCACTGCCACGCACCGCCTCCCCAGCCTTAGAGTCAAACTGTATGGCGGCAAATGCAAGGAGTTGTTTTCTGCAGTGGGATTGCCTGGTTCGGAGCTGATGCGGCCACCGAGCTAGAGAATGTGAGTTCAAATCTAAGTCAGGTTCTTTTTCCAGCATCGTCACAATCGTTCCGAGGGTTTTGAAGTCAAGCAGGGGTTTGACCCCGGACGATGCCGGCGTGACCACCCTGCTTAAAAACACGTTGTTGTAAACTGCTGTGGGTCCACGTGATGGGCAACACAGGGCAGTGCAACAAAGTACACGCTTGATCTGTACCGTGGGCGCTCAGTCTTCACTCAGCCGCTACAACAAGAGCGGTAAAACAGGGTGAAACAACTGGCAGGCAAGACGTCTTAGTCTTCTTCTTTGCTCTCGTCGTCACGGTGTCGGCGTCGACCCCGAGTGGGATTTTTCATGGCTGTGGTCGCCGAGGTGACATTCGGTTTGCCAAGCCACGTGCAGGGGGGGGGCAAGACGTCCAGACATCCGGCCGGCATTGACAAGCAGAGCAAATATCATCTCGAGGGAACTTTATAGAGCTTCCACTCCTGTAGACTCTTCCACCGGCAGTGACGCGAGCGAAGAATTGCGACGGCTGCACCGTGACATTTAAACAAAAACAATACGTACAGAATGGGCGGCGCAGTGGCGCAGTGAGTAGCGCTGGCGCCTCATAGCAAGAAAAAGCGGGTTCGATTCCCGGCTCGGGCGCTTTTTCTGTGTGGAGTTTGAGTGTTCTCTCTTCATGCCCGCGGGGCAATTCACCGGGTACCCCCGGTTTCCTCCCACCGTCCAAAGACACGCTGCTGCCCAGGTTAATTGGCCTGCTGAGTAAATTGCCCCAAAAAGTGTGGACCTGCTATGAACTGGCGTCACATCCTGGGTATAGCCCCCGCCTTGCGCCCTTTGTCGGCTCCGCCCCGTCCGCAACCGCGTACAGAATAAAGCGGGTATTGAAAGTGAATGAATGTGCAACATTATTCCTTTGCGTTGCGTGTGTCTGCTCGAAAAATCACACTCAGACACACACACGTGCCACCCGGCGGAGCGCTGATAGTTGAAGGGAAGACGTGTGGGAGTTGTATGTTTAATTACATATCTGCGAGCGCGTTAAGGACATTTCTAGGAATTGTGTATTCGCACGGGGGTAATTGAGGACTTCGATGGGGCGTCTGCTGAGCGCGCTGCGAGGAGCGTAACCTCGTTCACAGAGGCGCATTCTCGAGACTCGCAAAGTGGTCACGAGCGTAAAAGAATTCGGAGAATTGTCACAAAATAAGCTACCATCAGCGTAAATATTGTGAGACTTAAAAAAAAAGAGATCATACGAAGAGTCACTTGAGGAATTGACCAAGGCTGCTAATGCAAGAGTCTCCTCGACAAAGACTCTTTGAGAGGCAGCAAGGATTCACTGGGTTAATTGGAATTAAAGCAATGTTTACTTGTTTACTGGTGTAAGCTTCTCACGGCTCAATGTGTCAATTACTCTCCACGGCTCTTCCCTTGGGATAGCCGTGAGGCGAGAAGGAACATTTGATACGGATAATCCCACATAACACTTTACGTGGGAGAAATTCCTTGGTGTATCTTTTCATATTAAAGAGCCGTACACTTCAAATACGTATAACCTATGTTTCCGGGATAGGCTCCGGCTCACCGTGACCCTATATAGGATTAAGCGGTTTCAGATAATGAGATGAGATGAGAAACAGCAATGTGAATCCAACGAATGCAGGCGTTTTTAATTACGTTAATAAATGCAGTGTACCTCAGCAGTAGCTGTGTGTTAGCCACTTGTACGGGTTGTTCGTGTTAATATGCAGGGTGGCACTGCTCGTGTGGAATACATCATCTCATTTGTGACCCTCGTGTCAAAAACGCTCCAGAAGTGCAAATGACTATTATTATGAGCATGCAGCAAGAGTACATTCATGGTGAAACTAAAATGGCAAAGTGAGTCTTCCTTTAAAGGTTACAATGTGACGTTAATTCGAAGCGTCAAATATTATTCATTCTCTGCTCATGCACCATTGCCGAGGCAGTCCCTTCAGTTTGATTTGCTATTTGATTAATGTGGTGGCGTTGGCACGAGAGTGTAACATTCTTGCAAAGGGCAAGCCTGGCAGTAAGAGAGAAAGCGCAGTCTCTCTCTCTCTCTCCGGAACAATGGACTTTAACGCACTTGAGTAACAGATTATGTCACAATGCAACGCGTAGTTTATTCCCAAATTCCCGTGCAAAATATAGCAACAATCGTGTCTTTTATTAACATCGCAAAGCATCCTCGAGTCTCAAAACTATTTCAGGAGGGTCCAGCGTTTTGGAAGTGTGCTTGATTTCGTTTGTGCATTGATGTAGGCTTTCACGGCTCGATGTAACTCAAGTCACACGCACTCAGTCGCAGAACGCCCGAAGATGCCTCCAACGTGAGAGGCGAAACGTCGCGAAGAGGAGAGGAGGGGCGCTCGACACGGCTCTCCCGAAAGGGCAGCTTTCGAAAGCAATTATTCGTGAATGCATGTTAGGCATCGATTAATGGATTATGCAGGGACAAAAAAAAATCACAGCATGCAAAGGGTTTCATGCAAAGTTCTAAACGAAGGGGTTAAGTTATTGTCCATTGTGCCGATGTCTCTTGGTCATATCAGTCCAAGCGTCCAAAACATGGTTTTCCCAAGAATGTTTCAATGCAAGCATTCACCAGCCTTAACTGTGTTTATTTCCGGACATAAATTCCAGTTATTACCTCATGACTGTTTTGGTCAGGAGATTCCTGCTTCTGCATGTGTAGCCGATTCCATCAATGATGTAATTTGTGTCCGCAAACAAATTGGGAATCACGGTGGTGGTGGTGAGTAGCACAGCAAGAACGTTTGGGTTCGATTCCCGGCTCGCGTGGTTTTCTATGTGGCACTTGCGTGTTCTCCCCGTGTCCGTGTGGGTTGTCGCCAGGTACTTTAATTTCACGCCACAGTTGAAAAATGTGCTGCCTAGGGTAATTGTCGTGACTAATTTGCCCCCCAGTGCCCTGAGATGTTGTTACTTCCTCGTTGCCTCCCCGCTGGACAACTGTTAAAACGAGCAACATAGCTCAACGGTTTCTAGCAGCTTAAATTAAAAACTGACGAGTGAACTGGAGTGTCCGGAGAAAACTCGCGACGCATGGCGGTGAACCAGGGATGGAAGCACTCATCTCATCTCATTATCAGAAACCGCGTAATCCTATATAGGGTCACGGTGAGCCGGAGCCTATCCCGGAAACACAGGGGGTAAGGCAGGAATACACCCGACGACGGGACGCCAGTCCATCGCCGGGCATTGCGGGACAATTTTAGTCTGCGAGCCAATCAACCTATCCAGGAGCATGCTTTTGGACTGTGGGAGGAAACCGGAGTACCCGGCGAAAACGCACGCGGACACGGGGAGAGCATGCAAACTCCACACAGAAAGGCACCCGAGCCGAGAGATTCGAACCCGGGACCTTCTTGCTGTGAGGCGTCAGCGCTAACCACTGGGCTACCGCGCCGCCCGGATGGAAGCACTCAGCACTGCCATCTCACGACACCACACCTACAATCCCAGGCAGGTCATGGTTTGTTATCCCACTACTAACCATACAGGGGGCGATTTGGTCAAACATTTGCCCGTCCATTGTGATTTTATTAAACCAGCTCGGCGTGCCCTCGTGTCTAACAGCTCGCGAACAAATCCTACCAAACGTGGCCTCTGCAACAGAGAGAGAGAGCGTTCTTCGTGACAGGCAATACCATTAATGTGCGGAGTCCGCAAGCGAACGGAATAAACACCGAGCCACTTTACACTTCACCACGTGCAACAAAACAACTGAGCGGTCCCATTGCTCTTAGAACATTGCCCTCACGTAATGTGTGAGATATTTATAAATCTCACAATTGTATATCTCGTCTCATCTCATTGCCAGAAAACGCTTAGTCCTGCACAGGGTCGCGGTAAGCCGGAGCCTATCCCGGCAGACACAGGGCGCAAGGCAGGGATATACCCACGATGGAACGCCAGTCCATCACCGGGCACTGCGGGCAATTTAGTTTGCAAGCCAATTAACCTGTGCAGCAGCACGTTTTACGGACTGTGGGAGGAAACCGGAGTGCCCGGCGAAAACCCACGCGGACACGGTGGAGAGAACATGCAAACTCCACACAGAAAGGCACCCGAGCCGAGATTCTAACCCAAGACCTTCTTGCTGTGAGGAGGCGACAGCGCTACCCACTGGGTCACCACTGTGCCGCCCACAATTTTATTTATTTTTTTGTCCTCGCGTTCTGCCGAAGTCACCTCCTTGACGTCGGGTGACCTTGTCTGTGACGCGCGCGTGCCGATGGCATTTATTTCACTTCAAGCCAAGTGTTATCATCACAGGCTATGAGTCACTTTGAATATGGACGGAGCAATTTTCCCAAGCCTTCAGCTGAGAGGACCTGAATATAAATCACCGATGTAAAACAAATTGAAACCCGACACTGATTTTCAGGATAATGTACTTTACCTTCTTTGCAAACCAGTGGGGTTTTTTTTAAGGCATCTAAACATGAACCACCATCACCAACAGATACGAGTACCAGCTTGTGGATCAAGGCCTCACCACACGGTCTTCATCGCTCATTATCAGTACCCGCTTAATCATATGTAGAGTCGCGGGGGCCAGAGCCTATCTCGGCCAGTAGATGAAGCTCGGTGGGGCTATTCCTAGAATGTAATGCTGGTACATTGCAGGGTACTGGGAACAATTTACACAGTAGGCAAACTAACCTCGGCAGCAGAGTGTCTTTGGAGGGTGAGAGGAAACCGGAAAACCCACGCGGGCATGGGGAGAGCGAGAGAGAGAGAATACCCAAACTTCACGCAGAAAGGCACCCGAGCCGGGAATCGAACCCAGGGTCCTTCTTGCTGTGATGCGATAGCGTTACTCACTGCAGCCATCGCGCCGGTTGGACGATGTTCGGATCATCTCAATCATGCACTTGTGTCGAGCTCATCGCTCCGTGTTCGGGGTGGTTGTCCTCTTCGGCCTGTTCGCTCCTTTATCTGCCATTCCATCACCAGCCTCGTCCATTGCCATAATCCCATCGTGAGATGTGTCCTGGCCAAGCCTTCACTTACTTCCCTTAGTCGAAGGTTATTGTGATTCCAAACATGCATTCCACCACACAGCTTTTGCACACTTGCTTATTTTGCTTTGTGTCCTGTTTGCCAAGCAAAACAGAACAATTGTTATCTACATAAACGCGTACAAGATAATCTCCATACAGTCCAGTCTCCTTGTAACCTGTGTCATATATTCCTGAACAAAGAAAAACAACTGCTGAAATCTTCAATAACTTTGATTCCTTCCTTCTACGCAATGTCGATATAATTGCGGAGCATTGCCGTTTATGGCGGTATAATTTTAAAAGTTAATAAAATACGCTCCAGCAGCTTACGGCGACGAGACGCGAAGCAAATTAGCGGAGAGAGGGTTTCATCGGAGAGAGAGAGAGAGCACCAAACGTTTTACCATTCTCGCCAAATTGCCGCACGGCCATTTGAGCAAGAAATACTCATCCTCAGCGTCGCCACATTAAACCCTTACGGCTGCAAGCTGGGGTGCCTGAAATAAATAAATACGTGTGGCACCGCTGTGTGCAAACGAGAATACGTTGGAAAAACGAAATGTCAACAAACGGTCACCTCTCGTGTCACTAAAGCCCACGTAGAAGGGGAGAATACGCAACAGGATGTTCTAGGTATTGTGTATTTTCTTCATCATCATCATCATAATCGATAACCGTTTAAGCCTTCACGAGATCGC
This sequence comes from Mordacia mordax, assembly GCA_036362905.1. Lineage (NCBI taxonomy): Eukaryota > Metazoa > Chordata > Hyperoartia > Petromyzontiformes > Petromyzontidae > Mordacia > Mordacia mordax. The sequence continues at coordinate 18,814,990 of JAZEWT010000008.1, read as the reverse complement.
GCGGGTCGGAGCCCATCCCGGCAGATAGAGGGCGCAAGGCAGTGCTATACCCGGGATGTGACGCCAGTACATCACAGGGCACGTTATGCATTTTTCTCATCTCATTGTCAGAATCGCTTAATTATGTACAGGGTCGGGGTGAGCCGGAGCCTATTCCGGCAGACACAGGGCGCAAGGCAAGGGTATACCCACGATGGGACGTCAGTCCATCACCGGGCATTGAGGGAAATTTAGTCTGCAAGCCAATTATCCTATGCAGCAGCATGTTTTATGGACTGTGGGAGGAAACCGGAGTGCCCGGCGAAAACCCACGCGGACACGGGGGGAACATGCAAATTCCACACAGAAAGGCACCCGAGTCAAGATTCGAACCCGGGACCTTCTTGCTGTGAGGCAACAGCTCTACCCACTGGGCCACCGTGCCGCCAATTTTTCACGTCGTTATTTGTTCTGAACAAACGGCCATGACTCAGCTCATTGTCCCAACCTCTGCCGCTAAGTTTC
>JAZEWT010000008.1:18798346-18808857 GCA_036362905.1 Mordacia mordax | reverse complement strand
AGCGCTCCTTTTAGGATCTCCCTTGGAGAACGGGTCTGAGGGGGGGGGGGAGGTCCCAGACGAATAACGATCCGAAGACGCTCCGACTAAAGGTGGTTTGTGTAAGGAAGGCAATCCGACCGTAACATTCTGCCCCAACATCCCTCCCATTGGGAGGCAACTGGCCAACCCAAGTTTACCTGGATATTGGCCATTGACATCGGCAACAACAACAATGCGAGGCAGTGTCACGGATGCAATCTGGACGAAGAGGTTGTCATGGTTAGGACGAGTGGGCAGGATGGATCCGGATGGGTTACCGAGACGGGCGCCAGAGTGGTATTCGGAAATTGGGAATTCCTAACCCTGAGTATCGATGGCGATGAGGCTGCACGAGAGGACCTCGTAGGTCGGCTGACAACTCTACATGGGTCACTGCATCCAGCAGACGGACGCGTGGGGGGGGGCGGTGTTGAAGGACGTGTGGGCAAACAAGTCGAGTGGCACCCTCCTGAACAGAGAGCCTTGAGACTCAGTGAGATGTTAGCACACGGCCGGCTGAGCAACTAGCAGCGGAGAGCAACATCTATACTGCTTAGCAGACAGGACCATGGGAATATAGAAAATTAGCCCACTCTTTCAGCAGTCGCATGGGAGATCAAACCAGTGGACCTCTGGATTTCAAATTCAGTGCACTAACCATTGATCGCTGGCAGCAACACGGAATGGACAGGATTAATATTATTATTACACAACAATTTCAGCCATTGCTATAAACACACGACAGATGATGTCGGGCACTCCGTGTGGAAAATATGAAATGGGTTGGACTCAGTTAATAAAAACACAGAGACTTTTTCACATTTAACAATCCGTTTAAAAACCTCTGTTACTTTCAGCGATGAGAATATATCATTGAAAATAACAATAATAGTTTAATTTCTAAATCGGGCGGCACGGTGGCCCAGTGGGTAGCGCCGTCGCCTCACAGCAAGAAGGTCCCGCGTTCGAATCTCGGCTCGGGTGCCTTTCTGTGTAGAGTTTGCATGTTCTCTCCCCGTGTCCGTGTGGGTTTTGGCCGGGCACTCCAGTTTCCTCCCACAGTCCATAAAACATGCTCCTGCATAGGTTAATTGGCTCGCAGTCTAAATTGCCCTCAGTGTCCGGTGATGGACTGGCGTCCCATCGTGGGTATATCCCTGCCTTGCGCCCTGTGTCTGCCGGTATAGGCTCCGGCTCATCGCGACCCTATACAGGACTAAGCGGGTTTCTGACAATGAGATGAGATGAAATGAAGGGTCACAATGTATCTTCGTAAGCTGTTCTTTCGGGATAGCTGTGTCGAGTGTTCCTCCTTCCTCCGTCGCGACGTTTCGCCTCCTGCCCCGGAGGCATCATCGAGCCTGATGATGAGCCTGATGAAGCCACCAACCCGCGGAAGCTGGCTGTCCCGAAAGAGCAGCTAATGGAGAGCTATTCTCACACATGGAGCCGTGAAAAGCAACATCGTTACCGAATACATCATCGACAAAGCAGCGCCCGCGTTCGTTAAGAGAAACATCTGTGTGCGCAGCCTCGTCATTAATCTGCAGCAAATGGCAAGTCAGCTTAATTAAGCGTAGAGAGCAACCCCCTCTCTGCACCACCCGGAAATGATGGCCCAAGCTTTTATCCATGAGCCTGATTAGGCTTTTTGAACCACTTCAAAGTGAACATTTCCAAATGTTCACAAAAGCTGTGGCTTGTGAGCCGAGGCTTTGATTGGAAATAACCATGGTGGAATTGCACACAACCGTGCAGTCATCGAGGATGTGTTGAATTTCTTTAGTTTAATTAGATGTGGCGTTTCTGAGTCCCGCAATATTTGCAGGCATGATTTTCATCACGCTGGTACTGAGGCGAGTCTAAAGAGGGTACATATATATTAAATAGCAGATAATAGCTACTCACCTCCCCATCTACCAACCCATGCACGCAGCTACCATCAAGCCACTCATGTACCTATCTACCAATCAAGTCACCCATTCACGAGTCATCCATGCATTTACTTACCATACATTCACCCACATACTTCCCAATTCAACCTTGTACCCAGCCATCCACCGTGCACCAACCCATACGAACAGTCATGCACGTATCTGCACACCTACTTACACCTCCACCTACATGTCTACGCGCCTGTCCATCTACCAGATACACTCACCCACTTGTACACCCAAGACAAATTCCCCCGTATAGCCTCAACAAAATGCAGCGTCAAGTTCTGTTAGCGAGCACCGATGAAGGCAAACGGGGGGTGGGTGACCAGCACCACGTCTGGCCGCCTTTATCCCCCGAGTGGAAATGTTTACACACCGCACTAGGTACGCATTTGCGACTGAGTCGACCTAGAAGAGACCCCAGAACCGGTTCAGAAAATGGCTACTGGTGTTGGCCGTGAGCTGGAATCGCTTTCCTGAGCTACCACTCGTACATCCACAATCACCCCTCCCCCCACCCAAGCGAATGAGAAAACATTGCTTATTTCAAGGCAGATCTAGAGCACGTCGGGTGAGACCGTCTGTAGAAAATCGGAGGCGATCTCTCGACTATGACATTTAATTCCCGCGCGCAAAGATTCTGAAGTTGCAATGGTCAAGTGTGAAGCTGCTCTTTTAAAATAATTATTTTCATCATTGATCGCAGGTTGGCCCCTTGCTCTGGATTTAGAGCAGTGGTTCTTAACCTGGGTTCGATCGAACCCCAGGGGTTCGGTGAGTCAGTCTCAGGGGTTCGGTGGAGGTTAAGACACACACCTCACTCATATGATTCGTGATGACACGCCCCGCTTGGCCATCACTGGCTGCAGGTGATCACATTTTATTTTTCCAATAAAGAAGGGTTCGGTGAACGCGCATATGAAACTGGTGGGGTTCAGTACCTCCAACAAGGTTAAGAACCACTGATTTAGAGTTAAGCCAAGTTGAACAATCTGCGGCCTGAAGCTCCCGAAGCCAGTCCTGAACGCAGCTGCTTACAGTGCGCAAATTTCACGACTTTTAAATGTTTTCACGGTGACCCAACAACGCGCCCTCAATACAAACCCTTGTTGTAATGTCTCAATAATGTCACTGCGTTTGAATTTACGGCAGTCCCACAAACCACGTAAAGCAAATGTGTTTTTTTTTTCAAAAATATTTTTGGGGTCTCTTTCTCCAAATTAATCTCAAGTAAGGGTCATCCACATCAGGTAATGAGATGTCTGATCTAGTCAGAAATCTCGCGCACAATGTGAACATGGTGCGTCAGAGAATGGTGGCGCAAGATATGTTTTACAGGTCTTTTAAAAATCCCTTATTTTTATCTCATTACACAGCAGCGGTGTTGCTTTCCAATACTCTTCTGCGAGAGTGTTTGTCACATGACAGGCAAATTGATATATTTTTTTTTATTTCTCAGACCTAACATTCATGCAATCATGGCAAAAACGGCGCCTGTTATTAAGGAGGAATTATTTTATGCCAGTGATGACTAGGCTTAGACCTTCGACTGTCTCCACTCGAGAAGCCGGCTTGGCGCTCTGACCTCCAAGTCACCCGGCCACCTCCAATAAACGATTTCATATAATAATACCCCTGTTGTTGCGCAACATCACCCACTTCTGGACATAACGCAGATATATGGCTTTACATTACAATCCCCGAAGCACGTACCTCGCTAATGGTTAAATACATTCAGCACGTACTCAACTATCATACGGTCCCTTCCCGAACAGTTCCTGGCGTTGTGCGTCCCTGCACGGTTCACGAAGCGATCCCGCGGACCAGGAGAGCCCCGCCAGTGGTTTTCCACGAGCGCTTTAACGAAAGCCCGAAGCCACCACGTCTGACGATTTTCTCGCCAGCGGCCGCGCGTCGCTCGGCCGTTCGTTCGAGAGCGCTGCAGTTGCGTGCGCGCACTCGCCCGCACGCAGACGCCGCGGCCGTCGCGTCGCCCAGAGCCGCCCGCGCGTTTCCCAGCCCCATCCACCCACCCACCCACCCACCCCGGGATCGTTTCTCACCTTGACACGGATCGGGGAAGCCCACCCTGCCATGGTGTCGGCGCGGCGTCTCCTACCGACGATGCCCTCGCCCATCTCCATCTGCCCGGCGACGGCGGCGGCGGCGGCGGCGGCGGTGGCGACGGCGCCGAAATGACGGGAATTGAAAATCGGGGAGAAAAAAGAAGGATTGGGAAATTCTGCAAAGAGCGGCGCCGTCGTCGCCCGAATATAATTCCTGGCGCGCCGGGGTGCGTCTGCGGCGTCCGCTCCGTGCCACCGTGCGCGTCGCGGGCACAGCGATGATTAAAGAGAACGGCCGACGCAGATGAAACCTTCACGCGCAAGTGAGAGGCAGCGAGCGGGAGCCAAGCCATGGGGAGAGAAATTGCCCCCCAGGCAAAAGGTTCGCCGGTCCGCGCGACAGAGGGAGATCGAGTGTGCGAGAGCGTGTGGCGCGCTCGCTCTCTCGCTCTCTCTCTCTCTCTCTCCCACACACCTCGCTCCCTCCCGCGCTCTCGCCCCTCGCAAGTCGATAATTATGCCGCGGTCTGTAATGGGCGGGCGTTATTAGAAAACACGGTGGGGATGTTTGCAGTGGGAGATGCATTCTTAATTTCAATGTTAGTTTGCTTAGGCGGTTGTAATGTAGAGGTGCCAAGAAAATGATAATTGATCAGAATTGAGCATTATGTTAAAAAAAAAGGATCCCAGTTATGAATTAAATGTACTTGCTTTATTGTTTATGTCATCTCATCTCATTGTCAGTAACCGCTTAGTCCTGTACAGGGTCGCGGTGAGCCGGAGCCTATCCCGGCAGACAAAGGGCGCAAGGCAGGGATATACCCACGACGGGACGTCAGTCCATCACCAGGAACTGCGGGCAATTTAGTCTGCAAGTCAATAAACCTATGCAGCAGCATGTTTTTTGGACTGTGGGAGGAAACCGGAGTGCCCGGCGAAAACCCACGCGGATACGGGGAGAACATACAAACTCCACACAGAAAGGCACCCGAGCCCGGAAAATAGAACCCAGCCACTTCTTGCTGTGAGGCGACAGCGCTACCCACTGGGCCACCGTGCCGCCTACTGTTTATCGTTGACTACAAATAGGTAAAACATATCACGAGCAAAAGAAAATGCAGAAACGTTTCATCTCGTAGATACCTTGTGGCTGCAGTTCACTTTTATCTGATGTACTGTTGATCAAAAATGTATTCAGATAAAAGCAGAGAAAGTACGGAAGATATGAGCCAATATTTGGGGAGTACAAAAAAATAACCTATTTTCAGCTGCGACAAAATTGGCTCGCATTGCCTTGGCTTGTTGAAAAATAATCTGCTGCCTGAATGATAACAGAATTTTACACGGCTAAAGTAGCCACAGCTGGCAGCAAATCGCGGCCTTGCGTGAGAGCCAATTTATATTGGCTGCCAAGGGACAAAAGCGAATTCACTTCAGCGACAGCCACGCAGAGCGGCAGATACATTCGCCTGGGTGACAGCCTCGTAGGAGAGTATACGTAGTCAACAGCGGCCACCCATAGATGGGGACACATTCCCTTCGAGCTTCTGAGCCTTCTGGGTTGGCGCCTTGCCCTCAGGGGCCCCCCAAAGCGTTGTAGGAAACAGAGGTGGGGGGGGGGGAGGCAGCCACGCTTATATCCGGCGCCAACCTGCCACACACTGCGTCCCTGTGTATTGCGATGGTGTCGGCAAATAAATGATTGGTTTTTCGGTTTCGGGAGGAAACCGGAGAACCCAGCGTTCACCCACGCGGACTAGGAAGCGAACACGCGAACTGCATACACGAAGGCGCCCGAGGCGAGAATGGAACCACCTCGGGCAGGAGCTTCTTTCTGTCAGACGCAGATGTGACTGCTGCAGAGCCACCCTGCCACCCAATGTTCCCGTTCGCAGTGGAGTTCGAACCCACATTTCCATTCGGAGACCAGATATCCCACGATGAGCACAGAAGGCTGCTAATCGTGCCCCACAATGAAAATCCACGACTGATTCACGTGACCACCACCTAAGCCACGGACAACTGAGGTCACGAATAAAATAGATAAGCAGTCACTTGAGGTTATTAGGCCGCAATGTAGAGACATCGCACGTCTGAGCCTGGTGTTATTAAGGTATTTGTTTCAGGCTGTGCATTAGTTTGTTTGATCGCTACAATGTGGTGCTGAGCCGCCGATGTTATTCAGGCGCGTGTAAACATTTGAGTCTCCGACGCGTGCGGTAGTTATTGTTGGAGATGGGGGGGTTTTTTGTGTTGTTTTCATTTCCAATGCTATGTCGCAAGTGAGTAGCGTTGTCGCTTCACAGCAGGAAGGACCCGGTTCGAACCCCGTCTCGGGTGCCTTTCTGTGTGGAGTTTTCGTGCTCGCCCCGTGTCTGCGTGGTTCTTCGCTGGGTACTCCGTTTTCCTCCCACCGTCCAAAGACACGCTGCTGCCTCGGTTAATCGGACTGCTGAGTAAATTACCCGCAGTGTCCTGCAATGTACTGGCGTCTCATTCTAGGTATAGCCTGCCTTACGCCCTCCGTATGTCGAGATAGGCTCCGATTCCCCACGACCCTACAGAGGATTAAGCGGGTATCGATAATGATACGGCGATGGACTGGCGTCCCATCGTCGGTATATCCCTGCCTTGCGCCCTGTGTCTGCCGGGATAGGCTCCGGCTTCACCGTGACCCTGTATAGGACTAAGCGGTTTCAGACAATGAGATGAGATGAGATAATGATGATGAAGAGCAATGCGTCCAAGTTTATTATTTTCTAGTTGAAGTCAGCTTGCGTAGTGGGATTACGTAGATTGTTGCATAGCAGGCTCATGAGAAATGGCAGCATGTTGGATGGGATTCATCCAGCAGTGGATTGATTAAGGCTAATGATGATTTAGACTATATTATTGCTGTATGGCTGTACAGCATCTGTCATGCAACTATCACGTTCTCCTGGCGTGAATATCCAGTTATTGTCAGTGGGCACTCACCTGGTTATACGTGAATTGATTTAAATTTAATTTAGGATACTGAATTGGATGCTGGCTGCGTGGCGACCATTACGAGATAGCGGGGCATAATCATGAGACACAGAACACACGAGAGATGTTTTTGATTTCACAAATGGGGCAACGTGCTTGCAGAAGCTGAAGCTTGTTGAGGTGGCTGGGAACATCACTAGGGATCGTAATTCCCAAGTCACAGCTGTGACAAAATCACCAACGAGGTCCCCACATTTTCATCCAGGATGGGACAGACAACATTCTGCATTGAGAAGTGCTTTCAAGAGCCGTTGTTTCGGGCTAGCCGCGGCGAGTGTTCCTTCCATTCTCTCCTTCGCGCGACGTTTCATTCAGACGGCTGATGATGCCTCTAACGTGACAGGCGAACCGTCGCGAAGCAGAGAGCCGGGGACGCTCGACACGGCTAACCCGAACCAACGGCTCTGGAGAGCAATTCGCATACACCGTGAAAATCAACGTGAGTTTTAAATTATGCGTTGCTTGTTATCATCCAACTACCGCCACCAAAAGCCATTTGCGGCACCAATTTACAAATGGGAAGTTGCCGTAGTGAGCAGAGGTTAGCATGGCGTTCCCGTGCATACCGAACAAACGACAGCTCGATGTACGATAGCAGAACCAGACCATCAATCACATCATCCAACACCGCTCGTATCGCCGGCTCACCAGCAAAATCACCATCATCCAGAAAGCCTCTGCTGCAGAGGCAACTGAATGACTTAATCACCCCGCTGTATACGTATTGTTCTGCAACGATGCATCTATTTAAAAAAAAATAAACGACAAAAATGTTTATTGTTGCTGATTTTTCTGTTCTAATGTCGTTGTTGTTGACGCGCCGTTCTCTCCGCAGCTCTGTGCAGCGCTTTGGTGACCCTCGGGTGAAAAGCGCTCGATACATGCAACTATTATTATTATACAGAGCTGCAAATGTCACCTTTGCGCACGACAGAAGAACGACAAGCCGTCTGACCTTGTCGGCGGCGTATACTCTAATACGCGCCTCGCCAGCCAAAGCACACATTCGTATGTGTGCGCGATCCATCCACCCTCCACCCTCCCTTCCTCCCCGTCGGTGAAACGCTGGCGTGCGCCGCCGAGCCAGTCCGGGGTCTTAATGAGAGCGGGGCCGCGAGGCGTGCTTTCGGTTTGCAGGCGCGCGGCACGCGTAGACGCACCAACTCGTTTGCGTGGAAACACAACACCGAGACAGATCGGTGGGAGACACCGCGTCGGTCCCCTGCCGGTGGGGGCCATCTGTCAACCGACCGCCCAGGCATTGGGGGGGCTGGCTCGCCACGACCCCTCGAAGGGACGGAGGATGTGGAGACAAGCGCTGGGTGCGCGGTGCTTCGGTCCCAGTCGCCCTGTTTGCACGGCCGTAATTGAAAACTTGTTGAGCCATGGCAAACACATCCAGAAATTTGCTCGGCGGCGCTATATTGCCACCGATCCTTCTTCCTGTCTCCCGCAAGATTGTCGTTACACCTCGCCACTCGAAATACCGACTTGGGTCAAGGGTAGAACTAGCGATGGATTATCGAAGCGCAGACCGAGCTTAAAATCTAATTTCCATCTCGGCGCACACTTCAGTCCACACGCGCACATTTCAATTTAAAACCACACGTGTCGGAGGCACGCGTTTCCCATCCTCGGTCCCCAGGTATGACGGGTAACGAGCGCCAGTAATAGATTTATCATCCCTCTGGAAACTGACGGAGCCGAGGCCCTGCACGCTGGACGTGGTCCATATTTCCATGCCAACAAATGAGCGAGATGCGTGCAGCCGCCGCTCATTCATCCAATCGAGTGGCGACCAGAGACGATGACTCGAGATGGATAGTGTCCAGCCTAAGGGGGTTTGCGCGATGGCCAACCTTGCAGCACAGCGCGGCAATTCAATTAACTGCTCCCGAGCGATCCCATAAACGGATTGCGAAATTCAGCCGAGCTATCGGTGCACAGCAGCCGCGGTGCTCGGGTGAACTGACCGCGCCGCAGCCCAGAGTTTAATGGAGTGTTTACAATCCGCTGTTTGGATATCGGGTGACACTGACGCACGTCACGACGGTTCGAACACGCACCGTTGGGGTCTGTCTACGAGGCGGTGGCCCGACGCGTGATCAGCGCGCACCGAGTTATTGCTCGTCGCGCCTTCCGGGCGTTTCGGAGCCACGCTTTGGGGGGGGGGGAGCTTCAGCTCAGCTCCTGAAGACTCTCGCCGGCAGGTGAAAGAAGAAATGTGGGCACATCGGTCGTGGGTGCGCAGCGCGCGGTGAAACCCGCTGACACATCGGAGAGCTGACGTAACGAGCAGTTGTGCAGCTGTGTGCAATTACGACAACGGTTTGGCAGTCGACAAGAGATCACTGGAGGCGAGTGGAAATGGCATTGCTCATGAACGCACACGTGCGTGCGTGTCCGTGAAGGTGCTGAACGGAGCGGTGGCGCCGTGGTTAACGCCACCCCGCGTTACGAACCCAACGACTCACCTTCGCGTCTCGCTCACGGCCAACTACTGCGACAATTATCTGAACCACTTTCCGGGCCTCCCCTAAGTCGACTCAGCCTCAAATGAGAACCTGGTGCGGGAAAAAAAACCCCCGAACAAATCTGCTAAGGGTACACGGGGGACCTGTGTCTCTTTGCTAAAGACAGATGTGTTCAGAGACTTGGCTACTTGTTGCCAAAATCTATAATTACGCTTCAATTAGTTGATTTAAGACACCGGGTAAGTTTCCTTCTACCGCAGCATTGAGAAGAGTGAGCTGGTAAGCATAGTGATTCAATAAACGAAGCAATCTGCTGGAGTTAAATAGCGTGCTTTGATGTCTCGCCTCTCGATATCTTCAAAATCGATCCACAGACCTCTGTGCATTTCGTCTTTGTTCAGAATCGCTGTCCATTGTTAGATCTCCCCTTCTCGTCAACGTGTCTTGTGCCGTTTCAAGACGTGTTCTCTGTTCGCTGTTTGACCTCCGCCTTGAAGTGTCAGAGCGCGGTACAAAATGATTAAAGCCATCCGAGCAGGGATTGGGAGCACGAGAGCGGAGAGGTCTGGTATTTGAGATCGTGCAAGATAACGATGCCTTGGGAAGGCCTTCATCCAGCAGCGGACAAATCGTGACTGATGATGATGGCATATTTTGCTATTGAAGTGCCTGAACAATGAGAGGGCAATCGATTAGCAGGATGAGCAAAACAAGATGAGAGACGTAATCTGCGTGGAGCTGAGAATATTAATTGGCTTCTCAAATTGAGCCTTTCTCCAGCTACTCCGGTTTCACTCAAATATTTATTAATAGGGCGACACGGTGGCCCAGTGGGTAGCGCTGTCGCCTCACAGCAAGAAGATCCCAGATTCGAATCTCGGCGTGGGTGCCTTTCTGTGTGGAGTTTGCGAGTTCTCTCCCCGTGTCCGCATGGGTTTTCGTCGGGCACTCCGGTTTCCTCCCACAGTCCAAAAAACAAGCTGCTG
>JAZEWT010000008.1:18749726-18759868 GCA_036362905.1 Mordacia mordax | reverse complement strand
TCGTCACTCGATGAGTGACAACGGGCAGCGATAGGTTTTGCGTGCGGTGAGTGATGAGTGCTCCGTGATGGCGCGTTCCGCACGCGACTCGACGCCCCCCATCGAGTGGACGCCTCGCGTTTATCAATAACACCGCCGCCTTGAGAAAGAACGTCGTATAATGGGTCATGGGGTTCTCGCCCTTTGTGCCCCACAAGGCCCACTTGGGTCTGGTCTCCACGGACCGCTAAATAAACTGATGGGTCGCGACCCAGCGGCTGAGAATGGCGCTAATAGGTGACGGCACGTCGTAGGCGAAGGCCCATTAACTTGAAAGTAACCAATTATATATACACTTTCGTTATAAAGGCCACAGTGTCATTGCCCAATGCGTTGTGCTCATGTGTTTGTGGGCCCCTGCCAACGCAGCATTAGCGGCCTCTCAATATATGTTTTTAGACTAATGAGTGGATGTGTGCACGCAGTGCGCGTGGAGCCAGCGGAGATAATCGTGTATATGTATCACGCTCCATTAACCAGCTCTGCACGTGCGGCTGAGTGGGTGGGGGTGCTGGTGATGTGCGAGAGAGTACACGTGGGGAGCGGCGGCTCAGTGGTTAGCGCGATGAGCAACGAACCCGTTGAACCCCAGGTCGCTTCCCTGTCGCGGCCAGCACACCAGTGACGATTTTCTGAGACAGTCCTGGGCCTCCACCAGACGGATTAAGCCTCGAATGAGTACCCAGTGGGTTGGGTAAACATCGTGCTGGCCTTTATAGGTGCTCGCTAACCGCTCGTCACTGTTCCCGGAGCTTACCTTGACCCGGATTGGAGAGGCCCATCCCGACACGGTGTGCGTGCGTCTGCGACGGCATCGACTGCTCTCGGCTCCATCCTCCATCGCCAACCTGGGGCTCGCCACGTGCAGCTGGCAACGGAGCAGCTTTAGATCCTCCACGGAGAATGAATGAAGCGCCGCGGGTGTTTATTTTGATTTACCGGGACGCTCAGTCAGGAGGTCACGCAGTCGCCGTGACGAGAATGATCCAAGTTCCGAGATGTTTTGCTCCGTTTGCAAAGTTGGTTCTCCGTTACGCAGAGGCGTGGAGTTGTCAGGCACTCCACATTCGCGTGCCAGGGTGCGAGCGTGTCGCCACAAAACGTAATTCAGAGGCTATGCGACTGGAGCGATGCATATTTAATTTCCTACAAACGCGACATCTGTAGGCGGAACCGCGTTTAAAGAGTAACGATTCAGCAGCCGAGATCGCGGCAGACGTTCAAAAACAGACCTCGTCTCTCGGTTCCCAGGATATTAAGAAAATCACAAAAGAAACTCCAGCGCATCATCCGCTTCCCTTTGAAGATGAGTGAATGCACAAGTGAAGCAGTCACTCTGCATGATGTCCATGAGCAATGATCAAGGGATGAGAATGAATCTCAACTGCCTTGCTAATTTCAGGTTCAAACTGTTTGAGTCGTCTCGAAATAACATTCATTGTTCCCGTCTCTCAGCAGCGCATCCCACGCCTGCCAATGCCACACGCCCAAGCCTGCCCTAGATGCACGGTCCCACGGAGCCACCCGCCCAATGCGTAAATCATTCAATTCACTCCTTTATTATGTCTCCCCTCCCCCCCTCCTCGGTTCTGTCCCACTCTCTCTCTCTCTCCCACTCCCTCCCTGTCTCGCTCTCACACTCCCTTCTCTCTCTCTCTGCCCAACTCTCATCACAACACATTGCAAGGGGGGGGGGATCAATGGTCGGCCACGTTTACAGCGTCAGCCGCGCAGCCAATCGCGAGACGGAGGTGTTGCTCGCATGCCAGTGGTTGGCACCTGGGTGATCTGTGGCTGAGGCCGGCGAGGAAGCGAGTAGGGGGGGGAGGCTGGGGCAGGAGTGGCCCCGTGTGCTCCGGACTCCCCGCTGAGCCATTCAGCTCATTAACGAGTTAGTAATCCATTTAAAATGGGACACGCGCGCGGGCTCGCTCACTCGCCTCCGTTCATCCGTGCGCCTCCGTATGAAGCAGATTCTTTACGGGCGCCGGGCCCTCCTCCACGTGGCTGCTGAAATGATGGGAGAGGATCCGTCGATCGATGACTGCGGTTAATTGAACTCGCCAGACACTTGGGCACATCGGGTGAGTCGGTAAGATGGATCACTCACGTGGGATCAAGAGAGATGGCAGTGGTTCAGGCAGGTCTTCATCCAGCAGTGTATTGACCATAGCTGATGAGATTTTCCCATAGTGCTCCAGGTTTGTTAATCATAATATACATTTTGACCCAGAAAATATTTTAGCAGTTCGGTTTCCCTTGTCGGGGCGGCGCGGTGGCCCAGTGGGCAGCGCTGTCGCCTCACAGCAAGAAGGTCCCGGGTTCGAATCTCGGCTCGGGTGCCTTTCTGTGTGGAGTTTGCATGTTCTCTCCCCGTATCTGCGTGGGTTTTCGCCGGGCACTCCGGTTTCCTCCCACAGTCCAAAAAACATGCGGCTGCATAGGTTAATTGGCTTGCAAACTAAATTGCCCGCAGTGCCCGGTGATGGACTGGCGCCTCATCGTGGGTATATCCCTGCCTTGCGCCCTATGTCTGCCGGGATAGGCTCCAGCTCACCGCGACTCTGTACAGGACTAAGCGTTTTTTTGACATGAGGTGAGATGAATTTTCCCTTTTCTCATAACAAACGCTGCTTTAAAAAAAAATAATTGTGGTTTATTTTGTAGTGTAAAGAATGGAACGAAAAAAATGCTCATCACGTCGAACTAATTTATAACGCGCTACACACAATGACACGTGAAGCAGCTATTTCTCTGACACGTGGATGTGTGAAATTTTCAGGCTACGCGCCACTATCGTGTATTTATCAGGAGGCCTGCAGCAATACGCACCCACCGTGCCTCAACAGCACGTGTGCACGATATGCATAATGTATACATTTTACAGAGGGGGGGGGGAGGTGATGATGTGAATTATTGATGATAAGAGCTGAGAATAAAATTACAATGCGTGCCATGTCAATGTTGCAATCCTTATATTTTTTCTTGATCAAATGTCTTCATGCTGTTGTACAAAAAATATATAACAAGCGATGGCCAGCTCGGTATGAAATTTGTGGCTCAAAATGTACCAAAGGAAAATAAGTAAATGATTCTGCGCACACGCCAGCAGCACGCAGTTTGCATAACCAGACGGCAGCTGTAATTGCTTGCCCATATCTGTGGTGGGTGTGAATATTATCTTGCATGAGCTATGTTGGACTTTTCATAGCACAATGGGCTGCAGCCATCTATTCCTAACTACGGATTACTCCACGCTGATAGCGCGAATATACGGCAAAGACAGTCGGTGCGTAATACTGCCTACCGCAGCGTACACAAATGCTGGGAGGAAGCAACATACGCACGCAGATGAACATCCATACGTGACAATCGTCAGCCGTGATTAATCCGCCGCTGGATGAAGGCCTCCCCAGAGCCACCGTCACCTCTCACGGATTCTAAGATGTAAAAGAACCAAGGTCAATGGCACTGTACCACGCCCGACCGCCTGTGTCTCACTAGCGGCGAGGCTTACACACGATACCAGATTGAGGCTGAGTCGATCTAGGAAGGTCCAGGAGCTTTTCAGGAAATCGTCAATGACGTTGGCCGTAAGCGGGAGTCTAACTCGGGTGGCCGGATTCGTAGCGCAAAGCGCTAACCGTTACCACACCGCGATGTAATAATAAACGCCTGCACAACAGAGCGATGTAATCGCTTCCATCTCTTTGGTGGACGTACGCTGCGGGCCCGTTCCATTCCTTAGCTGTCAATCCGTCGTAATACTCGACCGTCGTCCATCACAGCTATTAATGATGAACATCTACGGTATACACTTGAAGGTAATCTCTTCATTATCCTGTATTGGGTCGCAGGGCGCAAAGTGGGGCTGTAGTCAGATGCGACGCCAATTCATCGCGGGGCCCTGGAGCAATTCCGTCAGCAGGCCAATTACCATCGGCAGCAGCAATAAGTCTTTGGACTGTGGAAGGCAACCGGAGTACAGTCTCATCTCATCTCATTGTCTGAAACCGCTTAGTCCTATACAGGGTCACGGTGAAGCCGGAGCCTATCCCGGCAGACACAGGGCGCAAGGCAAGGATATACCGACGACGGGACGCCAGTCCATCGCCGGGGACTGCGGGGCAATTTAGCCTGCGAGCCAATTAACCTATGTAGCAGCATGATTTTTGGACTGTGGAAGGAAACCGGAGTGCCCGGCGAAAACCCACGCGGACACGGGGAGAGCATGCAAACTCCACACAGAAAGGCACCCGAGCCGAGAGATTCGAACCCGGGAACTTCTTGCTGTGAGGCGACAGCGCTAACCACTGGGCCACCGCGCCGCCCCAGTGTGCTCCTCCAAATCTTCTAATCTCATCATCACACCGATTCACCGTGATCACATCTCGGTCCGCTTCGCTGCATTGGTCTCAATTCCAGCGTTAATTCTGCCCATCTCTCTCATCATGTCCCGGTAATAGGTCTATGCCCCAATGCACTCCATTTGGCATTTCATGTTATAACTTGAAATACCTTTTCCTGGGATTGCCAAATCTTCATTTNNNTGTGCTGCTGTATTGAGAAGGATAATGCTGGAATGGGTGAGCGCCATACACAAACAGGTTGCCATAGGGCTGAATCGCTCGAGGGTGGGCAGACATATTCAATGTCGTGCAGTGTTGTTCCGTATTTCTATGCTTCCATAGAGGGTGACAATGGTAACGTCCGCATGTAGCGGAAAGAAGGTCCTTCCTGAGACAGTTCGATTCCTACCTCAAGTAACTTTTTTTCTGTGGCGTTTCTGTATTCTCCCCCTGTTCTGCGTGGGTTTCCTCCAGGTTCCCCGGTTGCCAAAACTACCCGAATGCACTAATGCACTCATTGGCTGATGCCATCATTATTTATATTACGCGATGTGTGGCAAACGTTGGTGCTGGATAACTACGTGACTGCCTTTCCCCTCTTCGCCTCTTAGTCTGTTCCCTCTTTCTGTCTCTCCTCTCTCTGCGATCTACAAGACCAGCCAGGATCCTCGTGAAGGCGCGGCTCCGCGTGGAACCACCTTCTATAAAAACACCGTGGAGGTGGCCACTTTCCTGGAGCGCTGGGGCAGCGCTCTGTGCACAGACACTCAGGGGATCCTCCGTCTCGCGCTTCAGTTTGTCTTCTTTTCTGCGGTCTCACCGCCCCTCTCCAAGACCCCATCATTCTCTCACTATCTGTAAATTGAATGCGTGCCCGTTATAAATTACATTGAAGGGGATGTGGGTCACGCGTTGTGTAAATGGTTTTACATATTGTATATTGTGTTTATGTGTTATATTGTATTCCTTGTCTATATTGTTTTGGAAAATGTGCTCGCAAGAGCAATAAAATCAAATGTAAAAGTCAAAAGTGTCTATGATATTGAACGAATAGTCACGCGTTATAAATCCTGACTAATATTATTATTTATCTGCTCTCTGCTTTCACCAAATAACTCCGTCCGGAACGGCAACGTGTGGGTAAAACAAGAGGCGTGGATTGGGGAGGCCGCTCATCGAGCAGTGGATTTTCACACGCGGGGCTGTTCGTGTACTCGTACATTCAACAAGAACACGCACAATAGAGCGCGTTCCGAACAGGAGCCGGGGACTGAACAATACTGCCACGAGTGAGTGGCGTTTGTCATGGTTCTGTTGGAACGCAATTCTCCCTCCATGAACTAAGGGGTTGCCACCTGTCCTGTTTTAATTTCCGGGATCAATTTATATTTTAAGGCACCTGTCCTGGGAAATCTGTAGGTATTTCAGTGTCCGGGGTTTTCCCAGTTTACAGCGGGTAGAGACCTCACTCCGTCTCTCAATCTGTTCACCCCCACGGTGGGGGGATGGAAGAAGAAAAAAAGCATCACTCTGGGAACGCACCCTGATGCGCAGGGTGTCTAGGAATCCTCCCCATATAACATTTTGAGTTTACGAGAACGCATTTGCAGCACCATCCAAATGCAAAACGACGACATGCTACTAGGATCCTTCTTGGATTTTTTTGTTTACCCTGGGACAGGCGTTCCCGTGCGTTCCC
The DNA here is from genome assembly GCA_036362905.1 of Mordacia mordax. Taxonomy (NCBI): domain Eukaryota; kingdom Metazoa; phylum Chordata; class Hyperoartia; order Petromyzontiformes; family Petromyzontidae; genus Mordacia; species Mordacia mordax. The sequence goes on along the minus strand of JAZEWT010000008.1, from coordinate 18,753,781 downwards.
GTGCGTTCCTCCCCTGCCCACGACACGTCCCCGTGCCTTTGTTCCTCCAAAGAGGCAAACAGCACGGCGAGCACGAACGTTTAATCGCGGCGTGACGGCGAGACGGAGCATCGCTGCATTTGACAAGCCTGAGAATTTCGTTCCGCCAGTCGCCGGCGCCCTCCTCGCGGCGCCAAACACCGTTCCTCGCGGCTAATTCCGATTACAATTTCGCGTCTCCCGGCGCGGATGATGGATCGCCTCGCCTACACAGGCGACAAGCCGAGCGTCTGCGGAGAGGTGGAACTTTGTCCGCAACGCGGCGCAACCAAACAACCGATTGTCTTCGAACGCTGCGACTCCCCGACGCGTCGCCGCACGCGCGAGCGAGTTGTGCCTTGAGCCACAACAGCAACAACAAGAGGAGGGCCGAGGAGCGACGCTCACAGCAACGAGCGGAGCGCCGAGCGGATAAACGTGCGGCGAGATGGGGAGCACAGGCGGTGCCTCTGCCGGTCACTTCAATCACTCAGCTCATGCGAACCTGGGCCTGCCCAGTGGCCTCCCGTCAGGGGAGCTTCGACGCTTCGCGTGGCCTCATTAGTGCACCTGGCCTGGCACAAACGCCGTGGTGACGTCACCGCCACTTAGTGGCGAACGGCGGTTGCTGTGCACCACTGCTGATTGCTAACAAGCGTGTGCGCATGTTCACACTCGTTGGTCCGTGAAACGCACATGGCGACACACAGATGTTTATTATTAAGGCGGAAAATACTCGGTGAGCTTGCAAGCTCTGGATGCGCGATTCCTGCGACACAGCACACGTGCCGACCAACGAACGTAAACAATGTGTACAATTACAAGACAACACAACGAATAGGCAGTATCGAATTTTGTTGGTAGGGAGCTGAAATTTGTGGCGCCAGTTATCTCTGAACTAATGCAGAATCTCACCGCTTGATGAATGAGATATTTTATGATGCAATGCAGGAGGCGAGAGAAGGAACCCTCGACACGACTGCCCCGAAATAGCCGCTGTTTAGAGCAATTATCAACGTGTCTGTGTTTTTATTATTCTTCAAGATTAGCTCCTTGTTGTCCGTGCGGTTACGGAATTCGTACCATGATGAATTTACCGACCCGATCAAAACTCTTCTGGGTGACTTGATGAATGGCGATAGTATGATGGATGTTCTCTGCCTTCTAGGTTATACATACTTATTAACCGTGAGAATACACGGTTAATGAGAAGAATCGATGCGTGTCCAGTGAGAGTTTCAGTCGAATAACCGGGGCACAGTTGCAGAGCCTCGAGCTACTGTATTTGAGCTACTGTCAATATTCTGACCGAGATGGGTTCATCAACAAAACTCCGGTTTCCTCGCACCGTCAAAAGACACGCCGCTGCCGAGGTTAATTGGCCTGCTGAAGCAATTTCCCCAAATAAAGTGCCCTGAGATGTACTGACGTCATATCCTGGGCAGAGCCCCGCATTGCGCCCTGTACCTGCCGGGATAGGCTCCGACCCCTCGCGACCCTGTACAGGATTAAGCGGGTACTGATACTGAACTGAACCCTCGTGGATAAGTATAACATGCAGATAAGTGTAACATTCAGATAAGTATAACATTCAGATAAGTATAACATTCAGACAAGTATAACATTCAGATAAGTATAACATGCAAATAAGTATAACATTCAGACAAGTATAACATTCAGATAAGTATAACATTCAGACAAGTATAACATTCAGATGTGGTTTCAAGGTTCCCATGAGACACATCTCGTGCAGGTTTTTTGAAACACCTTCAAAAAGTCATGATTTTCCGTGATACGTAGTTGTGTGCGCTTTGTGACCCTCGGGTGAAAGGCGCTTAAGAAATGTAAAATATTATAATTAATATTACGTACATTACAGTACTGTATATTCGCGAAGTCAGCATATGTGTATAATAAAATCATAAATATGCATATACTGTATAAGCATGGAGCGGTTGTGTATGCACCATACATGTGTGTAATTCATCTCTCATCTCATTGACAGAAACCGCTTAGTTCTGTACAGGGTCGCGGTGAGCCGGAGCCTGTCCCGGCAGACACAGGGCGCAAGGCAGGGATATACCCACGATGTGACGTCAGTTCATCAGCGGGCACTGAGGGCAATTTAGTCTGCAAGCCAATTGACCTATGCAGCAGCATGTTTTTTGGACTGTGGGAGGAAACCGGAGTGCCTGGTAAAAACCCACGTGGACACGGGGAGAGAACATGCAAACTCTACACAGAAAGACACCGGAGCCGAGATTCGAACCCGAAACCTTCTTGCTGTGAGGCGACAGCGATACCCACGGGGTCACCGTGCCGCCCGTGTACAATTCATAAATGTTCCAAAACGACGCACCTGACCCTACAGTCTGTTAAGGCTATACGGGGAATCTTTGTCTTTGCCTGCGATCAGAATACACGAGGCATCTGAGCACTCGGAAAATCTAAGTCTCACAGAGTCCCCCATGCGCAAACTAAGGTTGAACGGCGCTCACCTCCATTTCCATCTCTAATTCAGTGCTGTCAATTCCACATTTCTACGGTAGGGCCCAGTCTACTCTGAACCGACAAAATATATCATGCAACTGCCTTGACAGTAGTAAATGGAAACCTAAAAATGTCGTACGCTGTGCTTCATCATTGTCTCATTAGCGCTGCGTCAGCCTTTCACTGAAGATATTTTCCATTGTAAGAGAAAGCTAAAGATAAACGTGGCGTTGTATTAATGTTTACTCGAGGCAAACCCGTTTTTCAATAGCTCATATGAAATAGCTTTCATCAATAAACATTAGGCATGCAACATTAATCACTTTCTCGTCCCACGATTCGATTGTCAATCGTTAGGGTCGCGATTCCATACAAAAAAAAACACATTCTGTTTTTTTTAATTTTCCACGATAATTTTACCATCTCGCTTGCCCCGTTATGCATTGCAACATTGTTGGTCGCGTTTTAGTGTAATTAGAATGCACGTGCATGCATTGCAACGTGACTTAATCAGCCAGTGCGTCAGGACACGCCTAATAGCAATTATGATTTACAGCGCCTCATGCATTCATCACTCATCAGCCCAAAATAATCCACAGGCGTTGTAATCGCTGAACAATGAAGCACACGCGTTTGCAGAAAACACGGTGAATTGAACCGAAGAAAAACACACACAGTGTCATCGAATCGTTGGATAAATAAGTCTCATTTCATCTCATTGTCAGAACCGCTTAATTCTGTACAGGGTCGCGGTGAGCCGGAGCTTATCCCGGCAGACACAGGGCGCAAGGCAGGGATATACCCACGACTGGACGCCAGCCCATCACCGAGCACTTAGGGCAATTTTGTCTGCAAGCCAATTAACCTATGCAGCGGTATGTTTTTTGGACTGTGGGAGGAAACCGGAGTGCCCGGCGAACACCACGCGGACACGGGGAGAGAACTCGCAAACTCCACACAGAAAGGCACCCGAGCCGAGACTCGAACCCGGGACCTTCTTGCTGTGAGACGACAGCGCTACCCACTGGGCCACCGTGCTGCTCGGATAAATAAATAAACAAACAAATAAAAAAGGAGGTCAAAACGCTTCTTCATAAAAGATGCAAAGACAAAGATCCCCCGTATAGCCTTACTAGACTGTAGGGCCAAGTGTAGTTAGCGAGCACCTATGAAGATCGCCACGGCACACAAGGAGATGGGTGACCAACACCACGCCCGGCCGCCTTTGTCTCCCTAGTGTCGATTCTTACACTCCGCACATTTGAGGCTGAGTCGACCTAGAGGAGACCCAAGTCCGGCTTAGAAAATCGTAATTGGTATTGAGCCTGAGCGCGAATCGAACTCGTGGCGCCAAGTTTGTCGCCCAGCGCGCTAACCGCTGAGCCACCGCTCTTGTTGATAAGGAATACGTGCAGTACTAAGAGTAAGACAGTTTATCTTTATTCTAGGGGCGGCGCGGCGGCGCGGTGGCGCAGTGGTTAGCGCTGACGCCTCACAGCAAGAAGGTGCCGGGTTCGAGTCTCTCGGCTCCGGTGCCTTTCTGTGTG
>JAZEWT010000008.1:18662296-18678396 GCA_036362905.1 Mordacia mordax | reverse complement strand
CAGGGATATACCCACAATGGGACGCCAGTCAATCACCGGGCACTGAGGGCAATTTAGTCTGCGAGCCAATTAACCTATGCAGCAGCGTGTTTTTTGGACTGTGGGAGGAAACCGGAGTGCCGGCGAAAGCCCACGCGAACACGGGGAGAGAGAGAACATGCAAACTCCACACAGAAAGGCACCCGAGCCGAGATTCCAACCCGGGGCCTTCTTGCGGTGAGGCGACAGCGCTAACCACTGGGCCACCGTGCCGCCCGCTATTTATATCACAATATTTAATTTCGGAAGCTCTCAAGACAGCAACTCGGCGTGGATGTTAGATCACTCACATTTACACATCTTGTCGTCTTCGCTCAGTCCAGATGTCTGCCACCGAGAGATTATGAAGACCACACCACATGTTCCTGTCGCCTTTTATGTGTCGGAGTTGTGATGTTGATGCTACTTCTACTTTAACCTCATCGTCATCGGAAGCAGCTTCAACACTGGGAAACTCGTCCACAAACAATGAGAAGGATAACTGGAAAAGTGACGTTAAAGGAACGTTTTCCAAACATTGAACGGTGTCTCCCAAATGCAGGCAGAATGGTAGAGGCTTTCTGGGCTCCAAACACACGGGAAGGCTTCCCATAGACATGTGCGTTCCGGCAAACCACGATACACTTCCCAGATGACTTTGCGACAAGCGGGTGGATCCACCCTCCCAGAAGCCTCTGCGTTGTGATACGAGGGCATGCCCCATATTGCCAAGTATTCTTGTCCTCTTGGACCTGAGTGCTTCCTGTGATACCGTTAACCACCCGACTACCTTACTTGAGCGACTGGAAGATATAGGGGTCTCTTCTGGCTGTGCTCTGCACTGGCTGAGCTCCTACCTTTCCGACCAGAAGCAGTTCGTCAGCCTCGTAGGACGTAACTCGGAGATCCGTCCTGTTTTGGCTGGAGTTCCTCAGGGTTCAGCCCTCAGCCCACTCCTCTTCAGCATCTACATACAACCACTTGGCCATACCCTGCGTAGCCTCAATCTAAGCTACCATTGCTTTGCCGATGACATCCAGATTTATAGCCACGCAAAGCGATCAATCAATACGTCTAGTCTTTGCATGTCGTCCTCACTGTCAACTGTAAAGGCCTGGCTCAATTGAAATTTCCTTAAACGACATGGCAACAAAACAGAAGTTTTGCTTGTCGGAACCCCGCACCAATTGTCGAAGGCTGAACCCATCCAATTGATGCTTGACGATCAGACCATTGAAGTTGCGAAGGCAATCTGGAGTCTAAGAGTGATTCGTGATTCCTCACCTTCAAAACACACATCAACAAGTTGACGAAGGTAGCTATTTCCATCTCAGAAAGATAGCCAGACTGTGCAACATCCTGTCACCCTCCGATGCTGAGAAGCTAATTCATATCATTTCTTCACGAATCGATTGTTTCAATGCGCTACTCCCTGGCATCCCTGCCGACCTGATCAATCGTCTCCAACGTGTGCAGAATGCGGCTGCGTGAGTCCTCACTCGCAAACCCATCCACGATCACATCCCCAGTGCTGATGTCTCTCCACTGGTTACCGGTTAAGTATAGGATCGAATTCAAGATCCTCCTCACCGACAAGGCTCTCACGGGCGCTGCTCCGACATACATCCGTGACCTACTTCAGGTACCCTCAACACAACTTCGATCCTCCAATACGGGCTTGTGGCATATGCCCAGATCGCACCTCCATTCGATGGGTGACAGCCTTCTCACGCGCTGTTCCCAGACTCTGGATGTCCCACTGGAGATTCGGTCAGCTGGCGGAGTCCCTGGGCACCTTCAAAGCTCGTCTCAAGACTCACTTGTTCGATAAAGCTTTCAAGTCCTCTGGCTAGGACTGTTGATGCGGGTCACTGTTGTCGTTCTGGGATGATGGCTTGCTACTGACCTGCACATGCTCAGGAACACGTATTCCTTCCTTCCAACAATTATTTTTTATCGCTTATTTTGTCCGTCTTTAAATTATAGCCATTTGACTTTCAATTGAACTGCTGTTATTGTCGACATGCCGTTCTCGGCACAACTCTGTGAAGCACTATGTGACCCCCGGGTGAAAAGCATTTGAAAGTGCAATTATTAAATGTCTGAATGTGTAAAATCCATGTCCCGTAAGGGGAAGCGAGCACTGTCCCGCAAGTGAAAAACAAACCATAAATCGTAAAGAGCTAAACTGTCCTTATGTTAGCACTTATCGAGGTCTTTATTGACATTATTAACTTGCTTCACTTTTTATCTAAAATGCAAACGGAAAATATTTAGAAGAGGTTCCTTGTGCAATACAGTATTGTATAACATACTGCGCAGCCCCAAACAAGAGGCTTTGCATTGACTTGCAAAAATCCAGTTTGTCTTAGCAGGTTTTTTTATAGGTTGCGACTTTGCTCCATGGAGATTAAACATTTTTATGATTGCCTTAATCCGTTCATAAACGACTTAGCTACTGTAGTTTTAAGCCAATTCTAATATAAAACTGCATATTATCCGAAGTTAAGTTGCTCAAAAAACACACACACACAAACCAAATAAAGAATGTACTGCGGTTTTCTTTATTATATAGAGAACTTCAATATATACGGTCACTCAAATTATCACGGAAGGTTCAGACACCTGTCTCAAGCCTCTCTATAAACATTATCCATTCCATACTCTATAAATAAATATGCGAATGGAATACAGTGCCTATATCCCAAGTTGACAGGTGCATGGAGAAGACGGGCAAGTGCAATTATTTGTGACGCAAAATATACTGGAGACTGCAACTCCATCAGAAACATCATTGTAAACACAACAAACCGCGTAGTTTTCAATTACATTAAACTTTTGGTCCCTCTTTTATTAGTGTTCTCATTTGAGACCAGAAAAGCCTCCTTTAATTTAAGTAACACTCTATAAGACGAGCATTGCCCCTCCTAAGGTTCGGACACAGAGGAAAAATAAACTGTAATATACATTCTCAGAATGTCGTCATAATCTCGCGAAGGCAAGCCTCTCAAGATAAAACAATTAACCCTTAAAGCTCAAGTTTTCGTTGTGAAATGCAACAAAATTCGTGTCAAGAAAAGTTATGTATATTGTAACCGCTGCAGGAAATCGTTCGTTTGAAGTGAACAAGCACCGGCAGTATGTGCATCCTGCAGCCTGCACAATTCACCTTCATGTCAAGTGTGGCTTCTGCGAAGACATATAAATGCATCCTTCCAGGTCTGTGCCTCTCTCAACTACTCCTAAATTACGAACGTCAACAGTTTTTAAGAGCCATACACGAAGCGTTCTCTGCTAGTTTTGCTCGCACATTATAACAAAGTTGTTGTTTTTGTATATATATATATTTCTTTTTATTCCTTCACCTTCTCAGAATAAATATATGCTGGTGACAGCTCTGAAAATTGGAAAAAAAAAAATCTACCCAGACAGCAAAGGCTCTGACATCCAACGGGATTTGAAGACAAATCCCTGCTACTGTTGCTGGTGGATCGACTCAACACCAGAGTTTAACGGCGCCACTCGCGCCAACGCTTTTATTTATTTCCTCCTGTGCGGCAGGATAAACCAATGATGCTTCAATCCAGAGTCTGGCGAGGATCGCGCCTTCAATCGCCACTCTCCTCCTCGCGCACTGAGCCGCTGGGGCCCATGTTCTCGTGCTCGTGCTTGATTTGCTTAAGAATGTGGATGAGATTGCGCAGCCCGAAGATGTAATCGGAGTCCGGCCCCTCGTAGGCCACGGAGTCGTCGGTGAACTGCTGGCACGTCGTGTGCGCGAAGTCAATCATCCGCACGTCCACCTTCACCGCCTGCTCCGCGACCGCTCCGTTGCTGCCGGCTTCCTCCTCCTCTGCGCTGTCGTTGGCCTCCGGGTGTGACGCCCAGCCCTCCTGGCCCTCGTAAATGATGAGCAGCGAGCTGGAGTAGAAGCGGTACGAGTCCTGGCGCTCCAGCGCTGCCCTGAGCTCCGAGAGCTTGCGCAGGACGGGCTCCAGGAGGTCTTTCCTCAGGCGCTGCCCGTTGTGGAAGAACTGGGCCAGCGTCTCCTTGAAGCCGTTCACCGACAGCTTGCGCCCGATGTACTTGTTCATGAACATGTGCTGGGCAGCGTCCACCCTGTACACCTATAGCACAAAAGCAAATCCGTTTCGTCACACAGGTGCCGGCTGCAGCCAACGCAATAAAAACTCTACGTGCTCAGATATCGGGGAAAGTAAAGAACTTTCAACATCAAGTAATAAACATGACAATCAACCAGAAAAGATGAGCCGACGCACTTATCACAAGTACGAGCTGTACCAGTAAAGTTAACAAATAAACAACCTCATATCTTAGCCAGGACCTGGGCTCATGCACCGGTAAACCACAAACGAACCCCCGAAACCAAAGTTCAGTAATAATCCATGAGATCACATGACTCACTGTGCTCATAAACACACCTGAGAATGACGTTCAAGACTCGTGAGAACCTACACACGTCATCAGCTAATAACCACCCTTGTAAAACGGTCCTTGCAAAATTATAGGTGCAAACGTCCCATAATAAAAGTTGCATTTTTAGAGCCAAGCCAGGAATCAGGGGCTTGTCAGTATGAAACTTGGGTCAGTATCATTCTGGCAACATTTGAAAGATCCACATCAAATGTAACAAACAGAACGTTCTCAGACAGAATTTAGAGGTTGGTACTAAGATGTAAAGGGGAAGGGGGAATAGCTGTCTAGCGATTAGCAAACCCCTATGAAGCCAGTCACAACTAGCATCTGTGACAAGAAAAATCTCACCCAGTCTTGGTTAGCCCAATGTGGCCTTTCACCAACCCACAAAGACCAGTGAGGTGAAATATGGTCGAACAATCATAATCAACAGGGCCGGGTTGGAGCTCTTCACTAAGAGATATCTGTATAATGACGGCTTCTAAAGCCTGTTCTTTTGGGATAGCTGCGTCGATCGCTCCCCCTCTCCTTCACGAGGGGGAGCGATCGAAACAATCATGCATTGAGCCGTGAAAACCGGTATCTGTATATTTATATATAATACGGTTGGGCATGTATCAGGTCGCTGATAATTTTCTTGGCCTCTCATTGGTTGATAGTCTTTGTGAGGTCACAACCAGCCCACTAGACAATACAGAGCACCTTGTATTCATTCCATTTAATTCTATTTACTCTTCGACTTCTTTTATCTTTTAATCTCATATCACATGACAAGTCGGCAGAGGCTCTCGCCATTGAGCCGCAGGCTGTTCTCACGGCTCGAAAGCTTATCGCATCATCATCGTCGTCATCCAACAGTCGGCGCAAATCCGTCACAAGCGGCCGCGTGGTGCCACCGAAAAGGCGAGCACCGGAACAGAGTGAACACGGCTACAGATTACGGTGGAGGGGGGGGTTGCGAGTGACGGACCTGCATGCCGCACACGCGCACACCCAGCACGGCCGACGTGCTCTGCTGGCATTTGCGCGTCTGCCGCGCCTGCTTCTCCTCGGACGCGTCGTCTCCATGCTGCCGCGTTCCCATCTTGAGGTCCAGGATGCACGGCCACGTGTACGCAGACACCAGGTTCTCCAGCAGAAGGAATTCTGAGAGCACTGGTTAAGGTAAAAAAAAACGTCTGAACAACGTCTGGTAAACACACCATTGGATCGTAGCATTGTCTGTGGTGGAGGGATTTGCGTTTTCCAATGCACTCCAAATTGCCGGGAGTCTAGCACTCCTGGTAGGGTGTGCCTTGGTGAACGGGTCTGGAGAAAGTTTCCAGACAAATTGTTATCTAAAAGACTCTCCGACTAAAGAAGGTTGACGTCAGGAACTGTATCTTGCCGAAAATTCTGCTCCAATATCCCGAACACTGTTGGACCACCGGCCAAACCAGAACAACCTGGTTACTGGCCATTTTAAAATGGCATCTATTGTTTTGATGTAGGTTTTCACGGCTCGATGCATGATGATTGCTTCGAGAGAGCCATCGACGCGGCTGTCCCGAGAGAGCAGCTTTTCGAAGCAATCATCATCTATTGTTTTTTTTTCTTTTTACTGAAAATCAACCAAGGTTGAAGCCTTCAGGCATCAGCTCCTCCATCGTGCGATGCCGCCGGGCCTTGATGAGAAGCGGCAATGTACTCGGACCCATGAAGGATACTGTATTGATTCTTGTGCTTTGAATTATCCTTCATGCGCTGCAGCTGTTGCTGGTGGCACTCCATGCTCCAGGGGTTCCCGCGCGTCTCCGCCGGCAGGTTATCGGAGCTCGAGTCCCGCTTGTAGTAGGCCACGTCCGATTTCACGCCACCCTCGCAAGACTTCTCCTGCCTGCTGACGACGGCGCACACGATGACATTGAAATCGGGTGACTCACGCAGTCTAAATGAAACTCGAAGAACACGAGACGCGTGATGCTGCTTGAAACATAACATGTTTTCCAAGTTAAACTGAGAATTTAATTCAGAGCACTTGGTCGCCCTTCTGTTGGATCAAGCCCCCACGCAAATATAAATCGTGAGGAGTTGTTTGGACATATTTCACCATGGTAGTCAGTGCGAGTTGGTAAGTTTTAGGCCAAAGACTGGTTCAAAAATCATTAACCATTGGTGTTAGCAGTCGCCTGGAATTGTACCGAGATCATAAGTTTCATTGCCGGGTACATCGAGCACTATGCCACCACTATACCTTTTTATCTAAATTTACTTGGAACTCGACGCATTGCTTAACCACTACTAGATTTAATACGGGAGATTTTGCAAATGCTGGTAATATGGCGATTACAGGTGATGGGAATTAAAATAAAAACTAAACATGGGCCAAAAAAACACACGTCAAACAATACTCGACCTTTAAGTTTAAACTAACCCACGCCAAACACTTTGTTTGCTAAATTATCTTGGAATTACAGAATGTGTGGGACCCCAAGATAAAGGCAGATGTACCTACTTTTCAATGTGTAAAACTGATTTTTTCCTCCACTTGCAGTCAGATTAGGTTTCTAATGACCAAAATGGACATCAGAACAAAGAAATTCCCCTTTTACATACTTATCTGGACTATTACTGAAAACATAAATTATGATTGTGGTGACTAAACGTCGGCATAACGTTCATCCAAAAATTTGGTTCAGGGTTCCACTACGCTAGCACATGCATCGCCATCGGCGGCTGCGCCGCTAGCAACTTGTGTGAGGACACGAGGGTCTCGGTGCGTCATCCGTACCTCCTCTTCTCCGCCGAGGACGACTTCTGCTTGCCGGCGTCGGCGTGCGGTTGCTCCGAGTTTCCAGACTGCGCGGTCGCGGCGCCACCGTTGCAGTTGTTGTTGTCCCATCGCGGCTGCTTGCGCTTGGGCTGCCCGCACTCGAACGAGTACTTGCGCTCGTAGCGACCGCTCGCGGCCTCCCCTTCCTCCGTCTGCGGGTAGGCAATGAGGCTTGTCTTGCCTTCCTCGTCCTCCTCGAAACTCACCGAAACGACACCTATTCACGAGCGCCCGGGTTACGGGGGAGGGGAGGGGGGAGGGGGAGGGATTGAAGAGAGCACACATTCAGTGACAATCGCCTTGGAGCGAGAAAAATGCCGAATCTCAGCAGAGACTCCGCAAAATTTTGTTCTCTTACCGTGTAACGTCACATCTTGAGAACAAATGCAAGGGGGATTTTTTTTTGTGATCCGCCCTCACATCGCGCTGAAGCTATGACCTAATATGAGGAGTGAAACCCTGGACACAGGCGGCAAACCTGCACATCGCAAAAAACATATACAACATTCTTCCGTGTTGCGTTAGTCTACCAAACTGGTGTGCCATTCAAAGAACGACAAAGACGTTTGCACATTATATCGCTTTATTGACCACATTTGAAAAAATAAATAAAATCCGCTTTCAAGTGCAAAGTGCTAGTCACAACCAGAAAAAAGAGTCCACTGATGCGCATGAGCAAATTGCAGAGCAAAGCATACGCGGGCACCGTTTGCAAAAAACAAATCGCAAGTACAGTATGTTACAACGTAGCAACAAGTCGTAAAATACTGTAACGTTCATCGCAATATAGTGCATTTTACAGCAATTTGTCATTTTCAAACGTCACGTAAAACAAATAAAACTGGCTCGTGTTCATGTGCAAACCAGAAAAACAAGTAACTGGACATTAAGATAGCAATAAGCTTCATCCCAGTCACTTAAAAAATATATATATTTTGTCCAAACACAAAAGCAACATTGTTTTTCATGGTGTTTATTCATAAAACCACCACCAAAATGCGTTCAAGCATCATAACCATCAACGTATTTACAAGTCCAAAAAATCACAAATTTGGGAGAACACAAAAAATAACGACGCGTAAACTGCAGAAAAAAAAAACACGACAGAATTAAACATCGCCGTTAGAAAAGTCCTTTGTTTGTAACATCCACCAGGCGCTCTATCTGTGCCGATGCAGTCCGTTGCCCTAGCACCGGCGGTCGCTTGCGATTGCGATGGAATTTTACTGGAGGAGCAGCAGCGGCAGCCCTGGCAAGGCTCCAGCTAAAGCGGCAGGCACCGTGCGGCAGATGCTGCTGCTGCTGCTGCGGCGGCGTGCACGGGTCTTGAGCAGACGGGAGCCCTGCCCCCCGTTCTCTGGCCACGACCGCAGCCCCCTTGTTGTGTCTAACGAGCGAAGGGCCCCATAGAAAAGCCACTCGGCCAGCCGCCTATAAGCCTTACAAAGCGTTGGCACCTAAGCCTGGGAAAGACACATCGCGGGAGACTCAAGCATCACGATCTCACGAGCGCGGTGGGTGGGTGGACAGGGCTTTGGGGGGAGGGGGGGGATTCTCGCATGAGGAATGTTAAAATAACAGTAAAAAAAAACTCAACCATCCCATCACAGCAACTAGCCAGCAACTTTAGGGAAACCGGACCGGCAAGATTGTTGTTTTGTCAGCGCACAAGACAGCAGTGTGAGTCACAGGAAAACCATGACCACGAAATGGCAAATGACTCAAGAGAGACACGTCAAGACATCGGCGCGGCACACGAGCGAGATGGATGCAGGCTACCGTCGGCGGCGCAAGTCACTCGGGAGAAAACTCACCTTTGTACTGCGGCACGAAGCACGCGATGTCGAGCGGCAGGCTCTCGTAAACCTGGTGCTCGCGCTTGATGAGCGGCTTGCAGATGGTGGCGTCGTTGAAGCGGAGGACGCCCGTGTGTCCCCCCACCTGGTGGACAAACGGCTCCAACAGGACCCCCCCCTTGTTGATATTATAATTGTCCATTTCGGATAGGATCGGGCTCATTCTGTCCACGAAGCACAGGCGGTTTCCCTGAGAAGCGCTTGGGTCGGCCTTCACTTAGCAACCTGAGCAGACACACAACGGTGAACGTTTCAATGTTAAGACGGGCAGTGTTGTTTCAGAAAACGAATCGGTCACTGTCAGTGAGTCTGAAACATTTTGTGACATAAATCGATGACATGACTGCAGTTGACACACGCGACTTCATTTCGCAGGAAACGAGCCAATGAATGTAGGACACAAAATGTGTGGAACATAATAACAATTACATTTATAGAGCGCTTTACGGCATTTCAACGACATGAGCATGGATAATCGGCAACAGTAACGCTTTTTTGGGGGGGTTTATGTAGATAACGTAATACTTCACGGAATAATGTAATGATTTCAATGTATCCACACTGAAAATTTAACTCACCGAATACAATTACATATTACTACGTATGGTATGCCGTTAACAACATACCACCGGGACTAAAATCATTTTTAAATGCCAGACGAAAAGAAAAATGCATTAAAAACAACTCGACCGACGTCCCATCGTCTACAATCGTCTACAACGTTTCCCGGACTAACCACGGTGACAAAACGGGTCTCACGCGCGATTAAGGCTACTGCACGGCAATGACAAAGGCAGGCAAACCAAAGGCAGCGCGACGTACAGCGAGACGCTTGCTTCTCTCGCCGCTCGCAGTGCGTTATGTAAGCACGCACCACACACACTGTCAAATAAGAAGCCCTGCCAACAAGCTGCCTTGTCACCAGCTGTGACATCACGCCGACGCGGTCGACACGAACGCCCCTATTCCTCTAACGCCACTCGCGTATTGGGCGGCGGGCGCAGCAGGAAATGGTCGCTTCGCTTGTAACAGAGCCTGGCAACAAGGTGTCGGCCAATAGGATTTGCACTGGAGAACAAGAGCCCTACGAGCGTTTTAAACGATGCTTGTTTATTTCACATCCTGGCCATGGCGTTACAACGCCAAAACAGGCATAGGCAAACTGAAGCATTTTCTCTTTACCACGTTTCTTCTTGTGTTAATTCAACGTCTGCTAAATAATAATAATAAATAATAGTACCACGAATACAAGACAATAAACCATGATAACGCCATTTCAATTGCGGTTCTGCCAACGCAACCGTCAAATAACAACAACAAAACATTCAAGTTCACCCACCTTCGGTCGACTATGCCAAGGGAAGGTCCCACCAACGGGCTGGCACGGGACAACTACGCATTGCTAACAGCGGCTCGGGTTCCACATACCACTGGTACAGGGGGAGAAAAAAAAAGTATGCGGCAAAGCCCACGTGACGCCTGTACCCCAAGGCACCGCCTACCCACACCCAGCCCCATTTGGGTGACCTCACTTGTGTGGGTGTTTTTTTTCACCCTTCCGAGGGAGCAGAAAAACAACCCCTTAGTGCAAAAACACATGGACCGACATGAGATCCCGGGGAATGTGAAAATCGATCGAATGTCCCATCGATAGAACCATACGTTTTATCGCCAGATATTTATTACGTACCGTGGGAAATGCAAAACGTGGATTGTGTGCATGTAATGTTAAGAAAAGCCCCTCCTTAATGTGCTGAAATGGTAATTATGAACCCACTTATTAACTACAAGACTGGTCAAAACTGCACGACCGGGATGCTGCAAACATTATGCAAAGCCGCAGCATAAATATGTCATGGCAAAGCGCCTACATTGATTCGCTTTCTGTGACTTGGGTCACTGTTTGGTTCATGACACATGTCAAATGAATGTAATTGCATGAATAATGCGCCGTCACAATTATGGTTGTTTTTACAAGGTAATGCTCCTTGACATTGAAATCAACCTCCATCACCCTCTGTTTGAGCAGTTGCTAAGGATTATGCTTGCAAACATGTCGTTACGAATTGTTGTTTTTTAACGCCACATAAGGAAGGATTAGCGGACTGGAATTTATCACGAACAAAACCCGAATTGAAAACACTCCTTCGGGATTAGTCTTCATGCCGTAACGTGCACGATATTTTAATCCAAATCATTTATTTGATGCGTCTCCAAGTAATTTTAGCAGGCAATAGCAAGCAGTGTTTTTGTGCAATAGCAAAGCTGTTATGTGTGCAAAAACGCCCATAAACCTTTGTCAAGTTGGTATATGCAAATGCAGCATTCTTGTGAAACACTGATTAAAATAGAAATAGGTGACGGACATAAACTATGAAATGCAAGTGCACCAACTTGATAGAATTTGTTACAGCTTGAACACTTTAAAAACGTAATACATAAACATGTCTGAACATTGCATTATTACACATGTTTATTATCTGATGTTTTAAAGCCTCATCTCATTGTCAGAAACCGCTTAGTCCTGTACAAGGTCGCGGTGAGCCGGAGCCTATCCCGGCAGACACAGGGCACAAGGCAGGGATATACCCACAATGGGACGCTAGTTCATCACCGGGTACTGCGGGCAATTTAGTCTGCAAGCCAATTAACCTATGCAGCAGCATGGTTTTTTTTTACAGTGGGAGGAAACCGGAGTGCCCGACGAAAACCCACGCGGACACGGGGAGAGAACTTGCAAACTCCACACAGAAAGGCACCCGAGCCGAGATTCGAACCCGTGACGTTCTTGCTGTGATGTTTTAAAATGTATCACTAATGTGCATACATCATGGTCTTTTCTGCCTAAAGTCTGACACTGACTCCTACTGTGCAGGCATATGGGTACAGAGCAGAATTCATGAGGCTAATAAACAGATGTGTGTTTTTTTTTCATGCTAGATGGCGTTAAAAGAGCTGAAATCCCTTGGGGGAAATATGGAAAACGTTCTGTTCTCAGCAATCCATTGTATCCCTTGGCAACAATAATGAGGTCTCACAGTCACAGAAGGGGGGTTCAAAATGCTGACCATCCTACTGCAGCAGCTGCTGCCGACAAAACAGCAACAAGGCGCTGGCAGAACGTTCGCCCGTGTTTAAGGAATTATAAAATAAATATACAGCGTTGTACGACGCAGAAACACACAATATGCAGTTTTCTATTTTTGCGAAATAATGAGCTGTATATTTCAGGCTTGTCATTTTCCGACATGTTCGCTTGGTTTGTAAAGATTGTTTGAGAAAAACAATGCAAATTTTGAGATTAATGAACGCAAAATGCATTGTTTATTTTGTTCCTTGGGAACGGATTTGGCAACGCTAAATGATAACGAAAATGCGACGTATATCTGCCAAGAACAATACAAAGAGAAAAATTATGTAACTAATGTTCCAATTGTATCTGGTATAACAGAGGTAGCCATGTCTTACGATTGGACCTCAACATAACATATGACCTCTCTTCGGAACATATAAAAGAATAGTAGCAAATAATACATCGTGTGATTATCCCACAACGGTGTTTCAATCCCACCATTGTCAACCGGTGGGCAGCGACCGGCATCTAGTGGTCCGCTGAGACCAGACGCAATTAGGCCAGATGGGCCTTGCGGTGCAAAAGGTTGAGAACCCCTGTTTTAATCTGACAATGACCTGCAACGTGACAGTTAGTACGTATTAAATACTTTGCATTTAAACTGCTGACCCACCCAGTGCAATGGGGGACTTGGCCGCTTTGTGCAAACATGGTTTAAATTTCGCATCCGCCAACTAATTACAGTGGGGATTTACCAAAGCAAGGTGCCTGCCATGAATTACTTCCTCTTTCACAAGTCTGAGTCGACGATGTTCTTCTTGGAAATCTCACGTCCAAAACATGACCTTAACCCGCAGCAAAGTGCCACGCTTGTATAACCTCTAAACCATCTCTCAGGTCGCTTGAGAAAATTGAACTCGAGTTAGACAAGCGTCACATTTATAGTCAAACCTACACTTGTGAAACAATGACGAATTGTGAATGATTTTTTCTTCACCAATCCACACAGATCTACATGGTATAATCAAATATCCCGAATGAACTGCAAGACATGAGGAGGGTTTCATCCAGCAGAGGACAATGGGATTAAAATCATTACTACGTTTTTATTATCTACATATGGTAACTATCTGACAAAGGCCTTATCCATGTGTATGTACATGTGGCGTATTATACATTAGTACAACAACCACCATTCATCACTAAGTGGCAGTGATGTCTCCACGACCCTTGTGCCAGCCCATGTGCACTTTACATTACAAAAAAGATAAAGGTCTCCTATATAGCCTTAACAGACTGTAGGGTCAAGTGCCGTTAGCGAGCACCTATGAAGATCGACATGGCACACGACGGGTTGGGTGACCAGCACCACGCCCGGCCGCCTGTCTCCCGAGTGGCAATATTTTCACATTGCACTAGGTACTCAATTGAGGTTGAGTCGACCTAGGGGACGCCCAGGATCGGTTCAGAAAATCGTCACTGGTGTTGGCCGTGAGCGGGATTCGAACTCGTTTCGCCAGGTTCATAGCCCAGTGTGCTAACCGCTGGGCCACCGCTCCGCACACATACGTCACAGTAAACACACAAACAAGCATTATGCAACGGAGAGTTGTCTTTATACGGCAAGCGGATATTAAACATGTCGCTCAATAGGTTAACGGTAGTAATGTTTTGCCCATCGCAGTAGAATTCTCATAAATTACTATAAAACTCAGCTGTCCGCGCTGCCAGATGCAGTGTACAAAACACACCACGAGTGGAAAGCCTAATCAATCACCTCTATTCCCACCACCATAATCATAACAACCATCAATAACCATCATCGCCATCATCATCCCTGATTTGGGAAATCAATACCAGTTGTGTTAAGCACAAATTTCGCTTTGTCATGACAATTCTACTAATATACAATACAACACTGACAGACGGTCTCTTCATGTGTGAGTTACAGAGATTGTTAAGAGTGGATTTTCCACAGAATCAGGGCTGCCAGTGAAAGGTCAAAACATTCTAACGCTCTTGGTTCTGAGGATCATCACGGTGAATTAGATCCGTTTTAACGAAAGGACCCCGACTGTACTCGAATAAAAAAAATATCTGATGACATACCAGAGTTTATCCACGTGCATACATTCCTGGTGTTTTATTGATGAAATACCAAGTGATTGTGCCTTTAAGCTATGGCGTAAAGGTGTAATTAAAATTACTTCAGTTCATGTAGAGTTAAGGGGTGTAACTGGGACTTCGAGTTTAAATTGGTGTTTGGTTTAGAATCATCGTTTAGGGATCATGAGCTAGGTTTCATTGGATTCAATTCGGATTTAAGGGTCCGGTTGGTTCGTGTTTGAATTTAGTTTTGGGATTTACGGTTATTGAATATGGTTTAGAGTTACGGGAAAGTCTTAGGAGATTTAAGGTTGGTATTAAGGACAACAGTTATGTACAATACTCAAATGTCCACGTGTCTTGCTTTGGACCCGAGAGCGGTCTCGGCTGTAGACTTACACCACTGCCGGTATAGAACCCATCAATCAATGGGTTGGGAAGGTGAGTGGGCTCAGGACGACAACCGCTCACCTTGAAATCGCCTCAAAGCGGCTTACGGATTGCGGTTCATTCAGCTGTCATCACCACCACCACCACCACTATCAGCCAACACCTAGCACTCGCACGACGTCACAACCAAAGCCAGGCCGACCAATCTCCACGACGACCAACGCTTGTCAGTTTATAATTCCTTTGGAAGAAACCGTTGAGCTATGCAGCGCTTTTTAACAGTTGTCCATCGAGGAGGAGTGAACACGTTTGTAGATAACTTGGGATATACCCGGTGTCAGACTACGGTCAGTGATAGGGCACTGAGCGTATTTTAGTCAGCCTTGTGGGATGAAACCAGAATATCCGGCGAAAACCCACGCGGACACGGACAGAACACGCGAACTGCACACGAGAGAGAGGCGCCGCCCGGACCGGACATCGAACCTAGGCACTGTGCTGTGAGGCGACATCATTGCTCACTGCGCCACTCGTACAAGGTCAGCCCAGCACCGTAAATAATAATTGCATTTTTTTAAATAGCGCCTTTCACCCGAGGGTCACAAAGCGCTGCACAGAGCTGCGGAGAACGGCAACGTCAACAACGCGACAATGACAGCAAATCAGCGGCGCCGTCATTAACACTGCCCGAGGTCTCCCGCACCGCTCAACGCTTAGCTAACAACCCGCAACGCAACGGAGACATACCCTCAAGAGCCGCTCTTTCGGGATATCCGTGCCGAGCGTTCCTCCCGGAATATCCGTGCCGAGCGTTCCTCCTGCCCCCGCGCTCAGCGACAATGAGCGCACTAGGCCGCGCTGGCGCCTGCGCCTTTCCTAAGAAACCGCGGCCCCCAGCCCGCCCCTACCTCGTCGTCACGGGAGTTGTCGCGGTTGCCACCGGCGCCGAAGGGCGGGTGAACACAAACAAAACGGTGCTTTCTCGTTGAACGTTCCCAGCGATAAGCACCCACAACGTTTAACCTCTCTTACTTATTAGACAATAACGCGAACTCACTTACGCGGCGTCCGGCTTTAGGATTTGACCAGGCCGGCGGGTGACGTGACGTCATCCTTAAGAGCGCCGGCTGTGCGGATGACGTCAACACGGGGCCGGGGCGCGGGGGGGGGGCCGGGTTTGCGTTCGCAGTGACGTCACGCGCCGCCGGCTCGAGCTGTGACGTCACGCGCGGTGCCGTTGTGACGTCAAGGGCACAGAAAGGTTGTCTTATTTTTGATGAAGATACGATTTAGCGGCGGGCGGCGCGGTGGTGGCCCCAGTGGGGTGGTGGCCCCAGCGGTTAGCGCTGTCGCCTCCTCACAGCAAGAAGGTGCCGGCTTCGAATCTCGGCTCGGGTGCCTTTCTGTG
>JAZEWT010000008.1:18644818-18657655 GCA_036362905.1 Mordacia mordax | reverse complement strand
AAAAAAACAACCTCCACGCAAATGGCAATAATCGTGGATGGATTTGCCCATGTGTTGTGTAGGTTTTCACGGTTCGATGACTGAGATTTTTGGCTAATTCTGAACGGCCATGTCGAGCGTTCCTCCTCTCTCTATCGCGACGATTCCCTTCCCGCGTTGGATTCAAGCACCCGATGATGCCGCCCACGTGGGAGGCGAGATGTCGTAAAGGACGTTGAACGCTCGAGATTGCCATTCCGAACGAACAGCTGTTGAGGGCAATGCTATATTTTTTTTCAATAATTGCTGACTTTTAGAGTTTTGATTTGGCAGTTAATTGTGCTTGCTTATCTCTACATGCACTGAGCTCTGGCCAAGAACAAACAGTACCAGGGGCACCTTTCCTCCTCACAGAAACGTTGTGAATTATCTCTCGGCCAACGAGAGGTACTCCCCTACAGCCAGGCCCCTCTCGTGCGAAGGTGCTTTGGAAGGCAAGCTGCTTAAAGCTTAATCATCAGACGCTGCAAGAACATAAACAATGCCCGCATATAAAATAATAACTTGTTTGTGTTCAGTGGAGACTGGTCGCCTTCCAATCGAGGCTGGATCAAACCGCACATGTTTTGCCTGAACGAGCGTTCCAGTTGTCGAGGAGGCTTACAACAAACTCGAGCGTGGCTTTTGTTCGTAGTTACTTCAGGCTTTACGATTGTTCTGTGTGGTTTACCGATGCGCTGTCGGGTTACACCCCGTGATTGTTCGGTTCGGTCCATTTAAAAAAAAAATTAAGCTGCAAGGAACCGTTCAGCCGTGTTGGGTAAGGAAGCTAGAAAATCTCAGGGCACCGGGGCAATTTAGTCCAAATGATTCACCTAGGCGAGCATTTATTTGGACTGTGGGAGGAAACCGGAGTACCTGGCGAAAACGCATGCAGTAACGGGTAGAACATGCAAACTCCACACAGAAAGGCACCCGTGCCGAGAATCGAACCGGGGATTTCTTGCTTTGAGGCAGCAGCGCCACCAACTGCACGACCGCTCCCCCATCCCTCCCACCACTGACGTTTTGCTCAACGTGTTGAGAGCTTCTTCAGGAATCTAGAACGTGGACCAAGACGTCAGGCAGATTCAAAATTATGGTTTCAAACATGTATTGTTTATGAGGTGGAGCAATGATACATCGCTGTATGAATCCACATCAATTATTAACCTCACAATACACCTGAAAAATGTCGCAATGTTTTTATTTTTAAATGTATGTGCTGATGTCCTCACTGGGGTTATTGAGTTCGAATCGTTCGTACGAGTCCGGTGTTCCGTCTCGTTGCAGTTTCACCTCTCACTGAAACGCCAGAGAGCAAGCAGCAATAGTTCCATGAGGATGTCAGGAATAAAACCTGGTTGAACGCAGTTCACGTCGTCAAACAACATCATCGGAGACGTCAACAGAACGTGTTACACGATGGGAACTAGATGGCCCGTAGGGTGCTCTGCTGGTCTGATTAGTTGGCTATTTAAGAAGATTGCTTTAAAATTAACATTGAATATAATTCCGCTTATGTCACTCGCGTATCCACTTAAGGTACATTGACTGCAAAAAGTATATAATCACTATATTTATTTATTTAATACAATTGTAGTCATGAAGTGCCCATTTATCAAACTGTCAACGATGGAAGGGCGACTCTCTTGAGACCAAGCATGATGTACATTGAAGGGGCAATATATATTTAAATAATGATAAAATCTTTTTATTATTTATGCGTGACCAGGTTGTTTTGTATGACCGTACGACCGAGACCCGAGTGTTCTTCAATAACACGCTTTCTCCCGAGGCAACTCTGTTTTATTTCAAAACACAAAGGAACCGGGGGAAGAATTCGACGAAGAACATTCTTATAGCGGCGATTCGCTTGCGGGGGGGGGGGTTGTCTGGAGATGGAGACTCTGCGAAGCTTGGCTGATAGAAAACAACAACGCAACTGCAGTATTGTTTCACAATTAGAGAGACCGCATTTCAATTCCGCAATCTAAACACGAGCCTCGATCCATCTGAACATCTCAGAGATATAATTTACGAACAAACAAAAACGCCTTTAATGTTTTATGATATTCCCCTTGCTCGACGCCACGCAGCGCTGCAATTAGAAACAGAAGCCCATGTTCTTTCCACAGCCTCCTCGATGCCTTTGTGTGGTTTGTTTGGTCCGTGGACAGCCATGTAATTACCCGGGCCCTCGTTGGCTCATAAATTCCCCACTGTACGTCATGAGACGTAATGTACATAAAGGACCCAGGGCTCACTGCTAGGCATGAGCAAATTTAATCAACATTTGAATCTTTAGAAATTAAAAAACCCCCCAATAATTTACGAGTTATGGCGCGTGGCACAGTATTCATTCACTCTCGAAGGCATCCGTTTGGAAGAGCGAATGCCTCATCATCGCGAGATGACCTGAGAAGGGCGAGGGTGGAGGAGGGGGACTCACACCGGTTAGCCGGCGCCAACCCGCGAGACACTGCGTCCGATATATTGTGATCATCATTATCAATACCCGCTTAATCCTGTGCAGGGTCATGGGGGCCGAGAGCCTATCCCGGCAGACAGAGGGCGCAAGGCGAGGCTATACCCAGGATGTGACGCCAGTACATCGCAGGGCACTGAGGGGAATTTACTTAGTGGGCCAATTAACCTGGACAGCAGTTTGTCTTTGGACGGTGGGAGGAAACCGGAGTAGCTGTCGATAAACCACGCGGACAGGGGGAGAGAGAGAACACGCAAACTCCGCACAGAAAGGCGTCCGAGGTAGGGATCGAACCGCCCCGGGCAGGATCTTCTGTGAGTCACAGATGTTACCACCGCG
Organism: Mordacia mordax; assembly: GCA_036362905.1. Taxonomy (NCBI): domain Eukaryota; kingdom Metazoa; phylum Chordata; class Hyperoartia; order Petromyzontiformes; family Petromyzontidae; genus Mordacia; species Mordacia mordax. The sequence goes on along the minus strand of JAZEWT010000008.1, from coordinate 18,654,810 downwards.
CTAAGCGGATCAAAGAGTGTCGGATTCAAACGGCATTAGAGGCGAACAAAACGATCGGCTCAATGTCAGATTCTTACAGATTAAAACCTTAAAAAGTCACCATTGTAATATAATTACAAGCTATGTAAGTGTTGGAAGCCTACGAACGTAATTATATCTCAAAACTGATACAAATAATTCATGAGCCATGTCCATCATAGATCTGTAGTCATGCCAAAAACATAATAGCTCCCTCTGGTTTTTCAGTAGGCTGGCAACACCAGTGACAGGCAGACCCACCCCGTAAGAGTACACGTTTGAACATCGAGCTCGATTTCGGTTACTCACACCGAAACGGTGCCAAAGGTAGCTCCGCACAGTTTTCTATCCACAACGTTCCGTTCGAGACGCAACGGAATTGCGCAACGATCCGTGTTTGCGCCGAGTACATTCGCACCCCGGCTAACCGTGGCACTGAGCACAACAAATATGTGTTCTCGGTCCACTGAATCCACACGGAAGAAACGTACGACGTGCGAAAGGACATACATTGCGAGCAAGCACACGCGGTGGTATTTGTGAAACAGATGGAGGAATCTTTGTGCCCTTTTCACACAAGGACAAAATATTCTCCGGAGCGAACACGAACGCTCTTCGGTGAAACGCCCTATAATAATAATACATTTTCACCCGAGGGTCACAAAGCGCTGCACAGAGCTGCGGAGAGAACGGCACGTCAACAACAACGGCAGAGAACGGCAAATCAGCAACAATATTATACGAGAAAACCCACAGAGATTAATGGTCAATTTGCAGATGACTCCACGGACAATAATAATAAATAACAGGGTCTGAATTTCTGCTTTAAAATTTTAAGGCGCTGCTGTTGTGGTGGATTTTCCACTTTCGAATTGTTTCATTATTATATTTCATTATTATCATTATCAATATCCGCTTAATCCTGCACAGGGTCGCGGGGGGTCGGATCCTATCCCGGCAAACAGAAGATGCAGAGCGGAGCTGTTGTAATCGCAGGGCATTTTTTAAGAGAATTTGCTCAGGAGGCCAACTAACCTCGGCAGCAACGCGTCTTTGAATTGTGGGAGGAAAGCGGAAAACCCGGCGAAACCCCACGCAAACACGGGGAGAGAACACGCAAACTCCACACAGAAAGGCACCCGTTCTGGGAATCGAACTCGGTCACTTCTAAGTGTGAGACAGCCAGCGCTACTCACACCTCCACCGCACCGCCTGCTGCTATATTTTTGATTGTTAATTCTCAACGTTGACATTTTATCTATCATCCTTCGACCCATTCCATTTTGAGGTAATAATAATAATTGCATTTATAGATAGTGCTTGAAAAAATATAGCTCTTTATCTCCACAGGCCCTACTCCTAGTGCGCAATAATCAAAATAAAACAACTTAACGGTCGCCACCCCCATCACCCGCGTGCTACTTGAGTCGATTACAAAATAAACTTCCATTCAAAACGTGGGATTTTCGAAGCAGTAGATCCTCTCATCTCATTGTCAGAACCGCTTAGTCCTGTACAGGGTCGCGGTGAGCCGGAGCCTATCACGGGAAGCACAGGGCGCAGATATACCCACGATGGGGCGCCAAGTCCATCACCGGACACTGAGGGCAATTTAGTCTGCAAGCCAATTAACCTGTACAGCAACATGTTTTTTGGACTGTGGGAGGAAACAGGAGTGCCCGGCGAAAACCCACGCGGACACGGGGAGAGAACATGCAAGCTACGCACAGTAAGGCACCCGAGCCGAGATTCGAACCCGGGTCTTCTTGCTGCGAGGTGACAGCGCTACCCACTGGGCCACCGTGCAGTAGCTCCTGGCACCAACAACACGCTGCCTGTTCGATGACTGGTGCTAATGCAAGGGAGTTAGCATCAGTGAAACATTAGCGAGATGCCATGCGCTTTATTACCTCTTCCGCGAAACGTTTTAGCAATTATTGCGTCATCGTCTCGTGTGACCATGACTCACCCATTGCTCATAGTGCAAGCTTGGACCTTCAGACAAATGGGTTTTCTCCCAGAATGTTGTTGTTCATCTTCAATTAGTTTGACACAGTCGTACATCGTGTGGTATTTCGACGCAGATATTTACAGTACTTGTACGTTACTTTGATTTACATGGTGTGGAAACGTATTTCGACGGGCGTTACAAGTCACGTGCTTAGAGTATGAGAGTCAACAGCTCTCAAGACATCTATGTTGAACAATTATTTTTATCGCTTATTTTACGTTCTTCTCTAAATTATTTCCATTATTTGACTTTCAGTTGAACTGCTCTAATGTTGTTGTTGTTGACATGCAGTTCTCTCCACTGCTTAGATTTATGACAAAAAAACCCCCGTTATTGTTGTTGATTTGCCGTTGCTATGCTCTGTGCAGCGCTTTGTGACCCTCGGGTGAAAAGCGCTCTAGAAGTACAAATATCGCGCCGTGATAACGTACATGAATAGAGTGCGCGCACTGTTACCGTACAGCACTCGAGGTGTCATCGTATTTAGACGTTATCTTGAGTCAGTCCATATTGTATGGCACACAGTACAGCACTGAGTTCAGAGACTTACTCCACGACCAACATTTTCACTTAATACTAAAGCTATCTTTGCCAGAACTAAGTGCGGTATCTCTATTATTAAGAAACCTAAATTGACCTAACGTGTGTTCGTGTAGGAAGAGTAATTGCGTTAACAATTAAGGAAATGAAAGGTCTAGACACATTTTAATTGGGTAGACAGATGTTGATTATTACAGCAGAACGTACCCAGTGAGCTTGCAAGCTCTAGATGTGGGATTCCTGCGACACAAACAAATGACCAACGCAACAACGCATAAAGTCAAAGGGCAGACTACACCACAAACTAGACTGAATGTTTACCCAACGATTCTGTGTGCAGAACTCATCTCATCTCTCATCTCATTGTCAGAACCGCTTATCCCGGCAGACACAGGGCGCAAGGCAGGGATATACCCACGATGGGACGCCAGTCCATCACCGGGCACTGAAGGCAATTTAGTCTGCAAGCCAATTATCCTATGCAGCGGCATGTTTTTTGGACCGTGGGAGGAAACCGGAGTGTCCGGCGAAAACTCACGCGGACACGGGGAGAGAAACTCGCAAACTCCACACAGAAAGGCACCCGAGCCGAGATTCGAAACCGGCGCATTCTTGGTGTGAGGCGACAGCGCTGCTCACTGGGTCACCGTGTCGCCCTGTGTGCAGAACTGCACATAGCATTTTGATACCACGCATTAAACGTGATTTATTACGTCCAGCAAAGCCTTTCTTAACAGAGTGTGCCTCAGCACAGCTGTTTTAAATTTGAAACGTGTCGTATTAATTTGTGAAGACGAGTTGGCTTGCATATTTGCGCTCAGACACGCCGAGCAGGTACTCAGTGGATCAGGGCAGTTCACCGCCGTCAATGAGACTCTCGGTCAGAATGCGGGTTTAAAACCCACACGATTACGCTTACCTCTCAAGCGCGCATGTTGCGTTTAATCTCTCGGCCCCGTCACTGATAATTGTGGGATGGAAAAACAAAATCCCATGACATCAAGTGAGGACTTTCACGTTGCTCTATCCATGTGTGGGACTTAAATATTTCAGTTTGATTGGCGTGAGCAGATCTTGCTTTCAAAAAGCGTGCATGATGGGGACGTACTTATTTCCGTGAAGTGACCAGCGGTTAACAGCTTCACCTAAGCTATAAAGCATTGAAGCCGCATTGTCCTGAGCTAACTGCCTTGCAACGGATGACACTGGCAAATAGGCTCAAGAGGAAGCCACTTCCATGTGAAGGTCGGTCAGTTGAAGGACAATGCATAGGTTATCAAAGCTACCTGTTTGCATACTTTGCCACTCGTATGTATGGCTTTTGCAAACTGGACGCATTGTAAAATGTGTCTATTGTGGTGTTTGGGATCTTAACACCCGCATAATTGCCGAGCAATTATGTTAAGATTTTAACACCTGCATAATCGCCAGATACGGTAAAACCTGTTGTAATCTGACCAGCGGTTCTCTGACATAACACCTTCAGGTTGATGCTATGGCACAATTGTTGTTGTTTTTTTCACTTCAAGATATGACGCCCATAGCACAATCGAAACAAGGAGACATTTGACAACACATTCCAAATTACCGTTAAAAAAAACTGTGCTTCTTTCAAATCCCCGACAGATGCCTATTTTAGGCCGACGGTGTCACGTTTTCTAACGGAGGTCAGCTGTGGTAAAGCATTCGAGGCGGCTTGCGCTGGCTTCTTGTTGTCCAAGGGCTCCTCACACTTGCTGTGGTGGCACGCGACGGCTATTACTCATCAAGTGTGTCGCTCTCCGACGCGCGGGACTCATCAACGCCTTTATAACCCTGCGTCTACCATCGCCTCGTCACCCGCAGCACGTACACACAGCCTTATTGAGGCTTCTTCTTCTCAGCCAGGTGCCCGATTCGTGCAAGGGATGAGCTGCTCAAAGTTTGTCTCCACATTCCTCTGTTTAGTACGTTTTCCATCGTCACGCTCACGCTCCTGCTCCTCGCTTCTCATTCCATCGCAATTTTCACATCTCACCCGCGGTCTTGCTCTCTCTACTGCTGCCCTGCACCGGTGGTATTTCCACAGCCCTTCCAATTACACGTTCTTTGTCTCGTTTCAAGCCCAAATAATGTAAGTCTCGCCTCCCTGATCTTCACATGGATAATGGTAATTCCCACGAAAGGCTGTGACTTCTTTAATCTACCTCCTTTTCCTGAGAGAAAGTCCAAACACACGTCTCTTGGGATTCTTGGCCTCTCTCAAGGTAAATGTGGTAAAAGTGCAGCCCTGCAATTCCTTGCTCGTGCTGCTGCTGGTGAAAGGACCTGCAGTGGAGGGAGCCCTTGAGAGTTCCTCCTGGGGAATATTTTGGCCTACGCTTCCACACTTGCTAAATGTCTTGGAAGAGGTGGGAGTACCCACACTTTATCCCACCACACGTGACCTTCCGATCGACAAACTATGGCCTACGCAATTATTTTGCTAGGTGGAGACAAGCTTCTCGATGAATTCATTGCCACTGGCGACCTCTGATTTGCATGTTAGGCGAATTAACCTTCACATCTTTAAACCTGGGCGGCGCGGTGGCGCAGTGGTTAGCGCTGACGCCTCACAGCAAGAAGGTCCCGGGTTCGAGTCTCTCGGCTCGGGTGCCTTTCTGTGTGGAGTTTGCATGCTCTCCCCGTGTCCGCGTGGGTTTTCGCCGGGTACTCCGGTTTCCTCCCACAGTCCAAAAGCATGCTCCTGGATAGGTTGATTGGCTCGGAGACTAAAATTGTCCCGCAATGCCCGGCGATGGACCGGCGTCCCGTCGTCGGGTGTATTCCTGCCTTACGCCCTGTGTTTCCGGGATAGGCTCCGGCTTCACCGTGACCCTATATAGGATTAAGCGGTTTCAGATAATGAGATGAGATGAGATCTTTAAACCTGCCAATAAATCAACACGGTACGTGCAACATAGTAAACAAAAAACATTCGTGAAACGAGATCAGTTGAACAGAACACGTATCTGTCGTGGGGCAGTACCGGGAAGTTAAAAGACGTCTGAGTTCTTTCAGTAAAATTTCAGTTGCGGGGTCAAACATTGATCAGGATGGCCTTGGAGTTGAAATTGTGGATCCAGGGTTCAGAGATATAGCAGCACTGACGGTTGACGTGGCCGATCTTTACAATGTGTCTGCCCTGCCCCCCGTGTACCCGGCAACGCTCGCGATCAGTAAAGCGCCATCGACATGTCAGCCGTCGATCAAGGTTCATGCGGCTGTCATCGCGATGATTAGCCGTTGGCAAGGAACAAGACGTACACTGCAGGATAGTAAAACCTCGACGTGACGACATCCATTCAAATGACTTTGGGAGCAACAAACGTTGGCCGCTAGTTCCCAGACAGCAGTCTGCAATAGAAATATATATATTTTTTTTATTTTAGCGCATTTATCATTGCTATTAGAGAGATATATCACTGTTTAATGGCGTGTCGCAATAGGTTGTTACAAGATCTGGTCCATACTTTGTACATGAATGAGATCGTCATATAAATATTCAGATTTAAATAATTTATGGACACCCTCTTCCCCTATTAGTCTATTAAATCGAGATTTTACTCTACGTTGCCACAGTATATACAGTACTATATTTGCTTAATACTACAGCACCTTATCCATGTTAAATGTATTAAATCGGCAGCGGGTATAGCTTCTGTACCTGTCTACCATGTCAGCTGCTTTAATGCAGTGCATTTGGTGGAACAGTTCTCTCAATAACATTACACAATGGAGAGTTATTTTCATCCGCATCATCATTCTAGACTGCCATTTTTACCGCATGGGCCGCGATCCATCAGTGGGCCGCGAGCGCCACATGATGGTCCGTGGAGACCAGACCCGAGTGGTTCAAGTGGGCCTCGAGATGAAAAAGGTTGAGAACCCCTGACTCAAAACAAACCTGTCTCCTGGATGAAGGTCTCTGCATGCCTCTCCTCTGGACCTCGCTGTTCTGCGATGCCGCGCAGGTCTGCGATGCGCGCACATGAACTGGATCCATCGGTCATTCTCCACAGTGGTTGCCCTCTCTGTGACGGATCTTGACCCGTCCCTGGCAGTCGTTCCTTATGGTGACGATTGACGCCAATCCCACTTTGCTTTCCTTCACGGTCAACATGATGTTTCTGATTTACAAGTATTCCCTGATCCAAATGATCCTCTCCTTGTCTCTCAGTGGAATTCCTTGCACGTGGCTCTCCATGCATTATCCGTTATATGCAACTTTTATAACATATGCTTTGTCAGTCTCCATGTGACAGACTCATTTGTCGTAGCTGTCAATACGAATTGATGGTAAACGTCTTTCTCAGACACACCGCGCACGCCAATTTTCATTACCGCATTTACTACAACTATTCAATTCTACCCTCGTTCGTCTCGTCATTTCATCAGTTTGATCGCAATCCATATTCAACAGCTGCCCGACGTGTAGATAGTACAAGCTGACTAAATGATACATACTCTGCTGAATTATCACGTGGCGCTCATCCACTAATGTATTTACAACTCGATATTTATTGCTGGGAAGAAGTCTCATTATGGAGGGATGATATTGGACAGAAGGCCCCATTCCCAGGGCCCATGCCAACCACGCCCTGCCGGTATTGTTTTGATGCAACAGCCTGTGTGGCACCCACACACGAGGTCATTTCGCTGCTCCATCTCTGTGTTGGACGACCTCCTGACGGCGTTCTCTCCGGTAGCCGTCGTTGTTGTTTTCTCGAGCCCCGCCTCACAACACCGCTTACAGACAAACATAATCTGCGCAGCGACGTCAACGTGACGCTCGCTGACGTGTGTACACTCACGGATGCGTGCGTTGCTCTCCCATTGTCTCGGCCTAATTGTGCATATTCAGTGACGCGTATACGCGTGTAGACTTCTCCACAGTAGCCTTGACTGTAAGGAGGCGTGGATGTAAATTGGATCATTTACTTACGCAGTCTTGACGGTAACACATTCCATCTGTTCCAACAGCGAACCCATTGCTCGTTCGTTGTAACTGCGGCTTATGTTGCCGAATTATGTCTGGCGCACTAACACGATTGACAAGTGTTTCAGAGTTGCATTGACACTCAGCTCCCATGACAAGCAGGGGCACGCCATATTATAAGGTGTAATAAACACACTCATGGGTGAAAGTAAGCAGGCGCGGTGCAGTGCGTCGTACAGGTAAAAGAGTCTCGTCTCATTGTCAGAAACCGCTTAGTCCTGTACAGGATCGCGGTGAGCCGGCGCCTAATCCGGCAGACACAGGGCGCAAAGCAGGGATACACCCTCATCTCATCTCATTATCTGAAACCGCTTAATCCTATATAGGGTCACGGTGAAGCCGGAGCCTATCCCGGAAACATAGGGCGTAAGGCAGGAATACNGCAAACTCCACACAGAAAGGCACCGGAGCCGAGAGACTCGAACCCGGGACCTTCTTGCTGTGAGGCGACAGCGCTAACCACTGCGCCACCGCGCCGCCCCAGGGATACACCCGCGATGAGCAATTTTGTCTGCAAGCCAATTAACCTTTGCAGCAGCATGTTTTTTGTAGTGTGGGAGGAAGGTAAGAAAGTAACCGAAACATTCATTAGAAATGGGAAAGGGGGGGTTACTAAAACACGGTACCAACAAGAAATCTAAGTCACTTTCACTCCCTGGAAATATTGTACATTTCAGCTAAAGTAAAGGGGGGAGGGTGGCATCGCAGCCAAAAAAGAGCTTAAAATATCCGACATTTCCAAAGGGTTTCAGCACAAGAGACCAGGCGCCCAAGGCGGAAAGGAAACGGAATGGAAACAGCGTCTCAACAACACAGACTGCATTCCAGCAGCCGCAGAAGAATGTTTGAAAAGAACATGCAAAAAAATATAATCAAAGTGAGCGGAACATACGGTCAGTTGACGTCATAGAATTTGGAAGCCATTACTGGCAAAGAACAACTAAGGAAAGGAATTAAATAAATTGGGGGAGACCTTTACCCAGCGGTTAGAAGTTATGGTCCAAGAACAGCGTACAGTTTGTCATTCCGATGCTGAAAAGGATCTGACCGCACTTTCCCCACAATAATAATTACAACCACGAAGGTCAGTGCACATTGATATGCGGGAAAGAACAGATCAATAAAGTTGTATTGATATTTGTCACGACGCGATGATGATTGCTTGCCAAAGATGTTCTTTTGGGACAGTGGTGTCGAGCGCTCCTCCTCTCTCCTTCACGACGTTTCGCCTCCCACGTTAAGGGGGGCATCCACAGGTGCACTGAGCCTCGAAACGACTCTACCGAAATAATAGCTTTGAAAAGGAATCATCGGAGCAATGATTTTACTGCCTTGCCCTCTACTACCCACACCGCCAACCACACACCTGTTGTTGTTGTGCACGATGGTGAATTGTTCAGGATCAGCCCTGCTCAGTTTCTGAGATTTGGCGGAGGCACATTTCGAGGGATTTGGTTGAGGTTGTGGGTTTAAACGGTTGGTATCCGGGTTGACACGGGTTAGCCGGTTGTCCCCCAATATTAGGGGTACTGGAGGACAAATGTTTTGTCCGGATGCTTTTCCGGACGCCGACCTCCTTTAGTCAGATGGTCTTCGGACCGCTATTTGTCTGGAACCTCCCCCCAAACGTGTTCACCATGACAAACCCTAATATAGGTGTTAGACTCCGGGTAACATAGCTCTAGCATTCATCCGCAGAAATCCCGCATTTAGAGCTTGCAAGCTCGCTGAGTACTTTCTACTGCAATAATAAGCAGATACCCAATTGAAAATGCAAATTCCTCCACCACGATGATAGGCCTTAATAAAGCAATTATGAAATATACTTTTACGCTTCAAAGACTACATTCGGAACGTCTAATTTATAACAAATCCCAAACCTCTCTCTCTTATCCTTGCCTCCTATTATATCTGAGGGCTACAGGGAGTGTGAAAACCCCGATCATACACGTCTAAATCAAATTCATGGGGTGGTCTCCCATCCTGCATTATCGACAATAATTTCCCGCAATAAGTGGCGTTCATCGGTAATTTTTCCCAGTTTCCGCGATCATCTTTTGTACTATTTTCAAGGACAAGTTAAAGGACCTTTGTGGATAAAAATCGCGCATATTCGACATTTATATAATCCCACCGCCCAGGTGAGGTGGTGCCACCACTTATCATGATGAGTGTTCATATTCCTGACCATATCCCTTGAATCCATGCGATTGGCACTCAGCACGCATATCCCCGCTCACGGCCAACACCAGTGACGATTTCTAAACCGGACATGGGCCGCCCCTAGAGCTACTCAGCCTCAAATGAGTACCTGGTGCAATGTGAAAATATTGCCACGAGGGAGACAAAGGCGACCGGGCGTGGTGCTGGTCACCCACCCCTTCATGTGCCGTGTCGACCTTCATA